>SKCR01017584.1:0-63046 GCA_019454045.1 Zanthoxylum bungeanum | reverse complement strand
TTTGGTTGCTATTTTTGGTTGTTTTTGGCTGCTATTTTTTGGTTATTTTGGCTGCTGTTTTTGCTATTTTTGGGCTGCTGTTTTTTATTGTTTTTTGCTATTGTTTTGGTTGTTTTTTGCTGCTATTTTTGTTGTTTTTGGGCTGCTATTTTGGTTATTTTTTGCTACTGTTTTGGTTATTTTTTGCTGCTATTTTGGTTGTTTTTGGCTGATGTTTTTGTTATTTTTGTGAGTTGTTTTTGGCTGGTTGTTTGGTCACTGTTTTGGCGTCTTTGAGGGCTGTTTGTGTTGTTTTATGTGTTTTTTTTTAAATCTTTTATTTTTTTTATTTTGTGTATTTTGAAAAAAAAAAACTTTACTAAAATATAATCTCAGGAATCTGACTTTAAAAGACAATGTTTGCCAATTTATAAGAAAATTGGATGGGAAGCATATCCTCGACCCATAGAGGGCGTTCAAGCCGTTACTGGACGTAAAACCAGAGGAAGATGTGAGTCACAATCACAATTACATTTCAATTTACTATTTTAATTTTCTTTTATATTTTTTTAAGCTATAACCTTTCTTTTTAGTAGTAGTATTGTAGATTCAATTGTCAATACCACACTAATCAAGTGATGTATTCTAAACTCTACTTCTTCTTATTCAGACATTGAGGAACATGTCTCAATTTGGTTGGGGGAGGGGATAATTTACTAGAATACTTTTATTTTTATTTGTGTTATTTTCTCTTAAAAATATTATTTTATTTTGTGTATAAAAAAATTTATTTTGGTTTTTATGTTATTTCGTAACAAGTTATTTTTGGTTCATTTCCTTTTGAATTATTTAAATTTGTGAATTCTTGATAATATTGATTAAATTTGATCTCCATATGCTTATTTGACAGGTATTATTAACATACATGGTAACATATGATCACATGTTGTAACTGAAAATTTGTAATATTCAGTTCTCTAATTTGTTGGAGGGAGCACCAAAAGGTAATGGAGTCTGTGTTTATATTTCAAGAAAAAAAAACAAATAAAAAAAATTAATCAAGCTTTCACTTAGTAACTGGACATCTTACCTCAGTAAGTAATGATTGTTCGCGGTAACAACATGTAGAGAGCTTGAGTTGGTTAACAAAAATACTAATAATAATAATAATAATCAAGTTTTTACTTAGTAACCGGACATTTTTCTTCAGTAAGCTGTGACTGTTTGCGTAAAATGGTAGAGCTTGAGATTTTTTTCTTAAAAAATGTGAATAAGTTCGATTTCGTAGCCTCTCTAACTCAAGTAATTAAGTCTGTATGAGTATTTTAACACTTAGTGTCCAAATGCCAACTGGTTGGAGAATATTGGCACAAAGCTTGTACATGGGTTATAGAGAAATCTTAAGGAAATTAGACACTTCTTTTTTTAACATCTGAAATCCGAACAATTAAGTCTGTAGGGGTGTTTTAAGACCTAGTGTCCTAAAGCCAATGGTTTGGGAGTCACTGGCCCAAAACTCATTACAAGGGTTACATATGTATTATTAAAAAAAAAACTATTTTGTATATAAAATAAACTGCCACTGCCAAAAGTTGTAAATCTGATATACTTTAGTATAAAATATAATTTCTTTTCAACACGACTGCGAATATTCTAGGTCTAATGAATTGATTGATACTTTGTCTTATGTTGGTATGGAAGACAAAAAGCATGAGAATTTACGTATTGATAATTTAGATATAAGAAATGAAATTAAATCGATAATATAGATGCTTGGTGGGAATTTGATACTAAATATAGTTTTGTAGTGAATGCTGAACTACGGATAATTTAAAATATAAAGAGTAAGAGGTGAATAGTTTCTTTTAGTTTTCGCTGCTAAATACTGAACAGTTTTATATTGTGTTTAAGAGAGGTAAAGATGAATACGCTGATTTTAACTTGAAAAATTTACATTTTACACTTAGTTTCATTCATCATTTTAATTTAGTACATTGTGAAATAATAATTAATATATTTTTTATTGTGATGTTAATTTATCTTGACAGGATAGTCAAGATACTGTTTTGGAATCTCGAAAGAAAAATGAAAATGATGATATGAAATATGAACTCCAGTACCCAGAAATCTGAAAAGAGCGTGAAAGCTAGATTCAAATTGGACTTGGAAAACATTCACCGTATTTAGATTGACAACAAAATGAGTTTATGATATATTTAACTGTACATGTATTTTATATAAATATAAAAAAGAAAACAAAACAAAAGAAAAATGACAATAAAGAAGAAAAGAAAAGAAAAATGACAAAAAGATTAAAAAAAAAAGAAAAGGTCATGTCACTTGTTACAAGACATGCATATATGCATTGGGTAAATAATAAATAACAAGTTGGATGGTGTTTTCGGTGATGAAGTTGATTGCTTTCAAAATTTAAAGAAAACAAAAGATTAGGTGCAAATTACATTAAATATAATTGTGTATTTGGCTCTTCAAGGAAACAGAGAGGTGTCGAGTACCTCTATAAATAGAGGTGCTCGACACATCTTCAAGGCAGTAAGAATTCCTACTCTCTTGAGACTTTGTGGGATGAGCTCTTATGTGTGTTTTTTTTTTGTAATTTTTTTTTTCAGTAATAAAATTAAGAGTGTGTTTATTTTTATCTTATTTTGCTAATTTATATCATTTTAGAGTAAAAGGTGAAGCTAGTTGTATGAAAATATATGTGATTTTTATTTATATTATATTTTATAAATTATGATTATTTCGCAGATAAATTCGTACTCTTTCTAATTTATAGAAGACTCTTGACTAGTTGTAGACAGTCCCTGATTGACACGATAATACTTGAATCCCATATATATGAGAGAATGGACTATTAAAATATGGATGAGTTATAGCCAATATGGTTCTACATATTTTGGCATATTTAGTACCTTGGTAGGATTGATTATCGACATGAAAAAGATTATGAGTTGACATAATTAATACTTGATAATTGTGAATAAATTGATTGGAAAATAATTATAATTTATATTTTATAAAAAGTAAAAATTATTTTATTTTCAAAATATCAAGAGTGGATCCCCTAACCCTAGTATTTTATTTTTATTTTTATTAGTTGAATTATTATTTTATCTTATTAAATCTATTCACTGTGGATCGATCCCGGACTTACCGAGTTTTTTTGTTACTTCGACACTCTTATACTTAGGAGTAAAGAACCACTTTGTGAGTGTGTCAATGATATGATTCAACAACAGGAGAACATATTCCATACTAGATGCCTAGTCTCGAACAATGTATGTAGCATGATTATTGATGAGGGTAGTTGTACTAATGTGGCTCGTACAATACTTGTTGAGAATTTGTGTTTGACTTTTCTTAAACATTTTAAGCCTTATTGTTTGCAGTGGTTGAATAATAGCGGTGAGGTTAAAGTCAATAAGCAAGTCTTGGTTAGTCTTACAATTGGCAAGTACAAAGATGAAGTGTTATATGATGTAGTCCTAACAAGCTGGGCATTTTTTAATTGGTCGTCCTTGACAGTTTGATAGGAGAGGGACACATGATGGGTTTTAGAACATATATTATTTTGAGAAAAATGGAAGAATAATTACACTTTTTTATTGACACCACAAGAGGTTTCTAAAGACAAATGAAGCTACAAGCTTCTACAGAAACACCACCCAAGGGAAAGGCTGAGAATATGAGTCGAAGGGGTGAGGTTGAGAGTACCAAGGATTTAGGCAAGAGAAATATTGAACGTGAATAAAATAACGATAGTGGGGGTAGAGTGAAAATTAGTTTCTTTTCTAAAGAGGGGAAGTGAGGAGAAAATATGCCAAGAATAAAGTTATGATCCTTCTTTTGTATAAAGAAACACTATTTAATAATGAAAGAGCCTAACTCTAACATTTTTTTGCCTAGCCTGTTTACCTTTTTATTGCAGGATTACAATGATGTGTTTGCAGAGGAGATACCCCATAGCTTACCACTATTTCGAGGTATTGAACATCATATCGACTTTATCCCATGAGCAGCCATTCCTAATAAAAGACCAGCCTACCAGAGTAATCCCGAGGAAACTAATGAGCTTTAAAGGAAAGTGGATGAGTTGATAAGCAAAAGGTACGTATAGGAGAGCATAAGTCCTTGCGCGGTTCTGGTCTTATTGGTACCCAAAGAAAGATGGCACATGGAGAATATGTGTGGATTGGATGTCGAAGGTCTATAATAATAGAGTCTAAAGTATTGTCACCCAATTCATTCTAGATTAGATGATATGTTAGATGAATTATTATACGGGTCTTAAATTTTTCTAAAATTGACTTTAAAAGTGGGTATCATCAGATCATGATGCAGGAAATAGAAGAATGGAATAATGCTTTTAAAATAAAATATGGGCTATGTGAGTGGCTTGTGATGCCATTTGGGTTTACAAATACCCCTAACACTTTTATGCGTATAATGAATCATGTTTTGTATGTTTTTTTGGGTAAATTTATCGTTGTGTATTTTGATGATATTTTAGTGGACATCAAGAATTTAGATGAGTATGTAGGACATGTGCGATATGTTCTTGATGTTTTGAGAAAAGATTTATTGTATTTTAATATTAAAAAATATAATTTTTGCATGGAAAAAGTGGTATTCCCAGGATATGTCATTAGTGCTCAAGGCTGAGGCCATTTGTGAGGAAAAGGCCATTCGTGAGTGGCCTACACCTACTAGCATCACTGGGGTTATGAGTTTCCATGGTATAACTAGTTTCTAAAGGAGATTTGTAAAAGACTTTAGCACCATTAAAACACCACTCACTGAAATTATAAAGAAAAAATTGGGTTTTCATTAGGGGGGAACAAGAGAGTGCATTTACACTTCTTAAAGATCGTTTATGTTCTACTTATGTTCTAGTCTTACCTAATTTAACCAAACTTTCGAGATTGAGTGTGATGCTTCAGGTGTTGGCAATGAAGCAATTATTATGCAGGATCAACAACCTATACATTTCTTCAGTGAAAAGCTAAATGACATGGCACTACGATACCCAACCTACGATAAAGAGTTTTATGCCAAGTCACAGCTTTGGAGACTTGGCATCATTATATATGGCCAAAGAAGTTCATGATTCACACCGACCATGAGAGCTTAACAAAAGGCATGCCAAATAGATGGAATTCGTGGAGACCTTCCTATATATCATTAAAATATTCATCCAGTCGACTGAAAGAAGTCAGGATGGACATATGTGATGTCTGGCGGATATACGGTTCGATGGAATATCTGGATGAACATAAGTGATGTCTAGTCGGGATTCGACTGTTTTCTGAATTTCTTGGAGTTTTCTTCCCCTTCAGATATTTAACCATGCAACTTGTCAAACTTTCAAGTGATGCCCTTTTACGAAACTTTTCATCGAGCTTATGCATAAAAATACAGTGTCTATAGTCTATGACTACATATCATATCTCATTTGCTTTAGTTCCAGTGGGAGATTGTTAGGATGTATGCCTTTAAGCTTCATGTAATATGTAAATGAGATTATTTATTTAAAAAAATATGCAATATCATTTATCAAATTGTTGATATAAATCGCACATTATAATTTATCTTGTATACCATAGATTACTTATGTATATTCAGGCTTGGTGTATGAGTGTCATACATAAGATGATATAAGTCTGAAGGTAGTAATCTAAAATAGTTCATAGAGAGAAAACAAAGCAGATACTTTCTTTGTGGTTTATCTATACCTACGGTCCATACTACAAATATGTGACGACCTTGATCCGGGATCGTTCATGTGGTGATATTAGAATGAATGAACCTTATATGATGTGATCATATCGGACTGGACCTGGATAAAAATGAATTTATTATAATATCCGTTAAATAAAGAAATTTATTTCAGTCTACCAGATGGTCATATATGGATTGACCTGAATCCTCGGTGTACAACGAACTCTTACATGGTAGGTTATGTCCTTTGATTTACAAAGGTGATGTTGATGAATAAATCACGACCAATATCTATGTACTTTGGGGACATGATTTGGTGTGTGGCTGAGGACATTTTGTTGGGGTTGGTGCTCAGAGTGCCAATCCGGACCGTATTATGTCTAATTCATGAATACTAACATCTCTATTTTCATAATATTACTTATTTATGGTTGCACCTCTTGTTTTTATATACGTATTCGATCTGATTACGATTAGATTGAAACTAAATGTTGTTTAGTGATATGTATATATTAGACAAAGGCCCGATAATATATAATGCAGTACACAGTTTCAAAGGTAGTTTGTAATTGATATTGAGAATTGTCACTGCTAAATGTATATTATCAAATATAGTTCCTGGTCAAGATTCACTAACACGGGTCGGTTAGTCAAATCCGTTGAGACCGGGTACATGTCGTATATCGAGACTTTGTCCGATGGTTTATCCCAATGACCATGAGTCTAGGGAGACTCGTATAGACAATAGGTGTTTTTAATAGATAAACACTGAACGACTCACCGAAGATTCTTAATGGATGGGTACACCAACGTCATAAGAATCTTCTCGGGTTGAGTAGCATAGTGGTCATTCGACTTGAGATACCATTGTGGATGTATGAGACATCCTCCACACTTAGATGGCAGTCACGTCACCGATTTATTTAGATCAGACCTCTGCCTGTTCGTTGGGTGTGGACCGATCCTCAGGATATCCTGTGTGTGTCAAGATAGGATCTGTCAGTTCTGTGTACAGAGCATATGTAGTCCATATGTGATTAGCAATCAGTTAAATCTATAGCCATAGTATACTTCGGAAGTGAGTTCCGAATTTTATTTATAGATTGCTAATAGAATCGTCGACGGGATAAAACCTATAGAGATTTGACGTTAACATCTATATCTCTGGTATTATCCGGATACCTGTGACGAGGGGATTATACGTATGCAATGACCTCGACCTGTATGATTCATCTAGTTTATCCGTGGTCGTCATAATTTACGGGTGGGTAAATTATGGACACGAAATTGGATTTTGTGACAGATATACTGAATCTAGAGAGTCTCACTAATGAAATATACTCGTAGAGCACTAGGGCAACTTTTATGAATAATGTGATTAGTTAAATCGTTTAAACGTTAAACGAAAGATGCATGCAAACAGGCCGAACCATCATTTCCTAATTAATGTGTATTTGTATTTAATATATGATATTATTAAATATACATTAATAAATTTTCAAATAAAGGTATTTGACATATATCATTAATATATGTTTTTGAGATATTTAAAGTAAATATAATACATATATTTGAGATATTTGTATTTAATTAATTATTTAATTGTTAAATGATTATATAATTAAAATATAAATATCTACCAAATGATAAAGTTAGGAAATGATTATAAGTGTAAATTGTTGACTTTACATTAAGGAAAAGTTTGTCAAATTGAATTTGACTTCCTTGGATATTTATTTTAATTGTTAAAATGAAAATATCTATTTTCTTTTTTTTTATTGTAAAATTCGGCCATATACCTAAATTAAATATAATTTTATATTTTAAGTTGCAATTGTTGACTTGTTCAATAATTCATTAAAGTGTAATGATTTAGAAAACAAGTTGACAAGTTGTATTTAAATGAAACAAAAACTAATATCTAGATATTTACTACACCTAATTTCGGCCAAGGCCCTAATGGAGGAGGTATATATTGTTTATTTCATTTTTTAGGGTTTATGGAGTTCATTAGATACAAAATAAACATAAAGAGTTGAGAGAAAAGCTTGAAGGCCTAAAGGAAAAATCTTGGAAAAATCATGTTTTTGTAAGTATTTCTTTAAAGTCTTCAACATGGAAATTGTTTCTAACATACTTGGCATCATCTTGTGTTGCTTTGATGTTATCTCTACTCTTATAGTTTGTGTTTAATTTGTTGTGAACTTGAATGAATGAAGTATACATGTTAGTAAGCTTGAAATGGTTTCAATGACTTACTTTTTTATTTTTGGAAAATCAAGTTGCCATTCTAGAGTTGTTGAGCCACTCCTTGGTGACCTAGAATTGTTCTAGAGTTATTTCAAAGTGGTGATGCTTGTTTGGTGAAGTAAAGAATGAACTAAAGTGTTGGATTTTAAAGATTTGGTTAAATTGGTCAATTTGATGAAATTGACAAATTAGGGTTCTTAACCCACTCCAAATTGGGGATTTTTATATATGTGATGTATTATAATATGAATATGATGCTGTAAAATTTTAGGTTGATGGATTTGATCTTGGCTTGTTTTGAACAAAAAGGACCAAATCGTAATTAATTGAAAATTTATGGGTTTCTCGGTAATTTCAGAAATTATTGGGGATTTGTTGCAAATATGATTTTGATGTATTGGATATGATAGAAATCATTTTAGAAATGATTTAGAATCATCCAAAATTATATTTGATAATTTTTGGGCTAAAATAATCAATTTACAAAGTTTTGGGGCAATTCGGTAATTACCAAGAAATTTGATCTCTTATGTAATTTTTCAGAATTTGATAATTGAATAATTAAATAAATAATTTTATTTAATTGATCCAAGAAAAAATTTTGAAATCGTAAATTTTGATTTTCCACTATTCCGCTGCGTTACCGATATTCCCTCTTAAAACCCCAACAAAATTGTATCAGAGTAAGTCTGATTCTGGACACCCTGATATGATTAGCCCTTTAAAATCTAGTGTTTTTTCTTTTCTCTACTTGATACATGCATGCTTTAATTTAATTTGATTAAATTTAAAGTGTATGACGCTTTATGGAATATCCCCGCTTAATAAGGTTTTAAAGTAACTAGTATTGGAATACTTGTTTCTTGGTCCGTCTTGTCAATACAGTTTATAAATATTTTTCCGTGACTACATTCGAGACCGTGCCTCTACTGTGAGGGTGTAGCCGATAGATATTTATTTATGCCGAATGTATATTAGATACTAGATAAATTCTAGCGAAAGCAGAATGCTGAACGTGCCCTAGCTGTCAGGGTTACGCAAGTAACTTGAGTTTATCATTGACGAGTTTAACCTTGGTACGTCTCCTTGTGGGTCTGCCTTAGCAACGACAACGAGAAACGACCAGGACCGGAACCCATGAGTACTAGTGAGTGATTGACAATGAGTTGTCTACCTGTGAATATACGTAAGCGTGACCGTGCCTCTGCTGTGAGTCGAAATATATTCATGGGATCCTCTTCCCATTATTGAATTCAATTTAATTATTGAATTCTCATTTTTCCGTTGGGGATTACGGTATTACGTAAAATAGTGGGAGACACTGCTAAGTTTAAAAATTCCTTAACTTAGGCAGTGTGTATTATTATGGAAATAGTCGTTTGTTTGTTTTCCTTAATCTATATTAGATAGAATTAAACTTTTAATTACTGCACACATATTTTGATATGTTATCTGACTTAACTCTTGGTTGTAGTTATTCTAGAATAGGTTCTAGATACTACTAGACTAGGATATTATTAGATTGGTCTAAACCATCGGGAATTGTTGTTTCCAATTCTTCAAAAAATCAAGATGGTTAATGACTTAGTTTCCAAGTCATGATAGATAATCTAAATAGACATCCCTTTTAGGATATAATACTTTAGAGAGAGAATAGTTTTCTTATGCAGTAAGAATTGACTTGAATTAGTTCATGTCTCGAGATTCTTGACTGGCATTAAGAAAGCCCCATTAAGTATTGTTTATCTAGTAATGACGTTTCTTAGCTTTAATTACCTTTAGAGGCAATGTGTCTGACACAATTTGCTAATCAGTTATTTGCAATTGTTGTGAATAGTTGAATGCAAATAGTAAAGCTAAAGAAAGGACATGTTTTATAGTTGTGTATAGAAAATATCGATTTTCACAATACTACAACTATAGGTATTGGATACTAGATCTCCCGTCTAGTTATTTAAAATATTAGTTAATGATTGTTTTGATATTTGATATCGGAACTTGCGACTATTGGATAGTTACTTGTTCTTTATAAACAATATTATATATTTTAAATATAACTAGTAGTGTCATTGACGTAGAGATAAACATTAAGAAGAATTATTCGGTAAAGTAAATAATTTAGAACGGTGTTTTATGAGTTAATCACTTAAGCATTAGATGCTTATTTCGTATGGTAAATGATGGTTTGATACGACACATCAACACACCACATATCCTTATCCATTTAATGAATATGTATTCGGGAAGGTGATTAAAATCTCTTTTAACCAATGATTTATCATTGGACCACCAGATTTATTTAACTGATACATTAGATGTATGTAGTTAATGAATAATAATTGCTTAAGGTAGTTTTCTTTACTTCGTAACTTAGTTTATGAATTGTCATAACTTAGTTACGTGTTTCTGAAAGAACACATATTGAACGTCTTGAAATGATCAGAACTTTCAATCTGTTCTGATGAAAACATAGGTTGAACATTTTTGACTTGTTCAAATATATTCAATCTGAAGTTTTATGAGAACTCTATCCTTAAAATTCATTACATGTCTTTGAACTGTTCAAAGACCTTTGATACGATCAAACATATGATTTAAAGCAATTAGTTCCAAGGTTATTCAATGAATATGATTCTTATTCAATATAATTCTTCCACGATTCCATCTTGATGGAATTGGTCAGTGGGAGTAATTGAATCTTATATGATTTGATTCGTTTGATATTGAATGTTACCGAATTAGTTTCAATACTCTTGGGGTTATGCTCCAGTAACACTAATTCATCTCTTTAATTAATGTTCCATTATTTTCTACAGTTGCATATATGATATGTATAGGTAGAAAATCCGAATCTTGAAAAGTTTAAGAATTGAATATTTCTTTTATATAATAGTTATATAATGGAAATTACTTACACCTCAGGAGTATAAGTAAAAGTTATCATATATTCTATTTTATAGAATATAGTATTCTATTTGATAGAATATCTTTTCTACGATCCTAAGAAATAAATTGTTTCATTACTTGGTGTGTAACATCTGATGTTAATTATTGTAGAAAAAGACTTGACTTATTGAAGTCAATTGTGAGAATGATAAACTATAATTGGAACTACGTAATTAATAAGATAAAACAACCCTTATACATCTTCCGTACAAGTCCAATAGGATAACAGAATCATTCACGAGTATTTGATACTTAATGGTTATGTTGTTTTCTTATTGAAGAAAAATTATCCTATAACTTATAATGAAAGTGATATTTGATATCGATTTGGAAGTTCACCATTGAACCATAGATCTAAAATTATTCATAGCTTACTACGATCAAGTTTTGAACTTGATTACGCTTTCATTATGATTATTAGTCATGATATGTGCTAATTGTTTGCGCAGTGAAAGCAGTGTGAGCTTATTAAAGGTTTGACCTTTATAGTATGACAGTGAGAAAAGTTATACTACAGCAATCTATTATAGATTCTGAGAGAAACTTATCTCTAGTCACACTAATTGAACAATTAGAGATATATTGGTTAATGTTGATATTAACTGTACATTTTAACTAAAGAATGCAAAGTGACGTTTTTGAATGACTTATTCAGATAAGAGATCGTTTGTGATTTCTTTTTTGAAGAGTTCATTCTGGAATGGCCCTAGAGTTTGTGTTCTGTTAAGATCGCAGTTTAGTGTGCTATCTTATAGAGCCTATTGTAGACTCAGATAAGTCTTCCGGAAATTCGTGTTCTCTATTTTTGACATCAGTCAGATTGTCTGATCTTGTCAAAGTATAGAGGATACATATGTGATTGAAGGGTTAGTGGGAGCGAACAAATTACTTTCTAGTGTTATATATCCTAACAACGTTATCATTATTATAGTAATAAGAAGATGTTTTGTGGGATAGTCTCTGTTATATTCGATATAAAGTTTTATATAAGATATATAACCAAGAGACTTGTGAGATACTTCCTATTATTCGTGCATTAGATATGATCTAATAAAGGACATAACTAGGCTATCTGTATGACAGTTAGTATAACTGTTGGACAGTTTTTGTGTCTTATATAAATTATTCATCTTTCGTTAAATGATGATTCCTTTTTCGAAAGAGATATTGATTAGAATGTCTAATCAATCTTATGTATCATTTGATGATGACATAATGAATACTTTCTTATATGCGATTAAAGATATTGATTTAATCGTAACTGTTGCTAGTTATTTTGATATCTTATAGACCATATGATGGATCTTGAAACACGTTCTTTGTTATCTTTGAGATATTAAGAACGAGTTTCTAATTCATGGAGAATATAGTCTACAACCATTAGGGTCATATTAGTTTTGAGACTAATTATGACGTTAGACAGTCTGCGTCATAAAGAGTCACAAAAGCTGCAATGAGAGTGTCACGGAGGATTCTACTATTCAGTGGAATTAGATGCAACTTATGAAGTATTGACTTATGAAGTTGCATAGTGACCTTATAAATTAGAAGTTTTATATTAGTGTTGTGTTTGTGGTTGTCCGTATAGTATTTTGGATTTGATCCCTAAATACTTGGACAACTCAGTAGCTGTAGCACAATACTGATGTAGCATCAGAGTCACATTAATATAAATTTAGATTCTACAAAATACGAATGATGATGGCTATGGGAACAATGGAGTTTGTTTGACAAACTCAATATATCATAGCGGACCTGCTTCTTGTTGCCTACCTCTTGAGTACTGGGTGAGCTTTTGAGAGCCATGTGTTATACGATACACATTGAGATGTGTATATGATATCGTGGATTGGCACTAGAGACAAGTGGGAGAAATTATTGGGGTTGGTGCTCATAGTGCCAATCCGGACCATATTTATGTTGATTCATGAATACGAACATCACATTTCCATAATATTACTTATTTATGGTTGCACCTCTTTTTTTTATATACGTATTCTATCTGATTACGATTAGATTGAAACTAAATGTTGTTTAATGATATGTATATATTAGACAAAGGCCCGATAATATATAATGCAGTACACAGTTACAAAGTGTGTTTGTAATTGACATTGGGAAGTGTCACTGCTAAATGTATATTATCAAATATTATTCCTGGTCAAGATTCACTAACACGGGTCAGTTAGTCAAATCTGTTGAGACCAGTACATGTCGTATATCGAGACTTGGTCCGATGGTTTATCCCAATGAAACATGAGTCTAGGGAGACTCGTATAGACGTGTAGGTGTTTATAATAGATAAACATTGAACGACACACCGAAGATTCTTAATGGATAGTACACCAACGTCAATAAGAATCTTCTCGGGTTGAGTAGCATAGTGGTCATTCGACTTGAGATATCACTGTGGATGTATGAGACATCTTCCACACTTAGATGGCAGTCAAGTCACCGATCTACTTAGATCAGACCTCCGCATGTTCATTAGGTGTGGACCGATCCTCAGGATATCATGTGTGTGTCAAGATAGGATCCATCAGTTCTATGTACAGAGCATAGGTAGTCCATATGTGATTAGCAAATCAGTTAAATATATGGCCATAATATAATTCGGAATTGAGTTCTGAATATTATTTTAAATTGCTAATAGAATCGTCGACGAGATAATACCTATAGAGATTTGACGTTAACATCTATATCTCTGGTATTATCCGGATACCTGTGACGGAGGGATTATACGTATGCAATGACCTCGACCTATATGATTCAGCTAGTTTATCCGTGGTTTCGTCATAATTTACGGGTGGGTAAATTATGGATACGAAATTTAGATTTTGTGACGGATATACCTGAATCTAGAAAGTCTCACTAATGAAATATACTCGTAGAGCACTAGGGCAACATTTATGAATAATGGTGATTATTTATAAATCATTTAAACGTTAAAGATGATGCATGCAAACGGGCCGAACCGTCATTTCCTAATTAATGTGTATTTGTATTTAATATATGATATTATTAAATATACATTAATAAATTGTCAAATAAAGTTATTTGACATATATCAGTAATATATGTTTTTGAGATATTTAAAGTAAATATAATACATATATTTGAGATATTTGTATTTAATTAATTATTTAATTGTTAAATGATTAATATAATTAAAATATAAATATCTCACCAAATGATAAGTTAGGAAATGATTATAAGTGTAAATTGTTGACTTTACATTAAAGGAAAAGGTTGTCAAATTGAATTTGACTTCCTTGGATATTTGTTTTAATTGTTAAAATTGAAAATATCTATTTTCTTTTTTTTTTTATTTGTAAAATTCGGCCATATACCTAAATTAAATATAATTTTTATATTTTAAGTTGCAATTTTTGACTTAGTTGAATAATTCATTAAAGTATAATGATTTAGAAAACAAGTTGACAAGTTGTATTTTAAATGAAACAAAAACTAAATATCTAGATATTTACTACACCTAATTTCGGCCAAGGCCCTAATGGAGGAGGTATATATTGTTTGTTTCATTTTTTAGGGTTTATGGAGTTCATTAGATACAAAATAAACATAAAAGAAGTTGAGAGAAAAGCTTGAAGGCCTAAAGGAAAAATCTTGGAAAAATCATGTTTTTGTAAGTATTTCTTTAAAGTCTTCAAACATGGAAATTGTTTCTAACATACTTGGCATTCATCTTGTGTTGCTTTGATATTCTCTCTACTCTTATAGTTTGTGTTTATTTGTGTTGTGAACTGAATGAATGAGTATGCATGTTAGTAAGCTTGAAAAGGTTTCAATGGGCTTGCTTTTGATTTTTGGAAAATCAAGTTGCCATTCTAGAGTTTTTGAGCCACTCCTTGGTGACCTAGAATTGTTCTAGAGTTATTTCAAAGTGGCGAGACTTGTTTGGTGAAGCAAAGAATGAACTAAAGTTTGGATTTTAAAGATTGGTTTTTAAATTGGTCAATTTGATGAAATTGAAAAATTAGGGTTCTTAACCCACTCCAAATTTCAGGCTTTCATATATGTGATGTATTATATTATGAATATGATGCATGTAAAATTCTAGGTTGATTGGATTTGATCTTGGCTGGTTTTGAACAGAAAGACCCAAAATCGCAATTAATTGAAAATTTGTGGGTCTCTCAGTAATTTCAGAAGAAATTTGGGATTTGTTGCAAATCTGATTTTGATGTATTGGATAGTTGGAAATCATTTTAGAAATGATTTAGAATCATCCAAAAATTATATTTGATAATTTTTGGGCTAAATAATCAATTTACAAAGTTTTTGGGGCAATTCGGCAATTACCAAGAAATTTGATCTCTTGTGTAATTTTTCAGAAATTTGATAATTGGATAATTAAATAAATAAGTTTATTTAATTGATCCAAGAAAAATTTTGAATCGGAAAAATTTTGATTTTCCACTATTCCGCTGCGTTACCGATATTCCCCCTTAAAACCCCAACACATTTTACATAGATATAGAGTCCACTTCTTTTTTGCGAGAAGTAGAAGAGTATTTTCCTTGAGGTTAATTCAGTACTTGAACGGTTGTAGCGCTCAAATTTTTCTATTACAAATAGAAGATTAATGTTCATAATAGTTATAAATAAATATTCATTAGATAATCAATGATAACTTAAGGTGACACGGCTCTAATTATGAGATACTCCTAGAAGGTCAATGGTATGTAGTGACTATATCGATAAACAACGACGAAGTTCGGCTTATATTAAATATTTACAACGACGAGAGTGTAGCTTTAGGGTTTTAGTGGAATAACCTAAATTAATAATTCAGAATATTTAATTAAGAATTTAATAATATTCTGGGATTATTAGAGCTCGGAATTATAGGTCTATTTAATCTCCATGCTAACTCGATATACTGTAGCAAAATTTATATAATTAGATAGTCCAATTAAAACTCATATTCATTATAATTAAAGTCACACTTCAAAATTATATTAAATAAGTTAATATGTAGTTTTTTTAAATTCAAGATATAATATCATAATTTATTTTAAAAATTTTAAAATTTTAAATTTGTAAAAGTTGAATAATGTTTGATAATTTGAATTAATTTTTGAATTTAATAAGTATTGAAATATGATTTCAATACATGTATTAATTCAAAAATATAGTTGCACGTTTTAAAAATGGTGCATTATTGTATTTAATGTGTTTCCTTTATAGCACATTAAAATCAAATGGTGGTTGCAAAAGGCCAATGGTTGGCCAATTTTTCCTTGATGCCAACGGTGTTATAATTAAATTTATATAGAGATTAAGATTTTGTTATTTAATTTATTTATAATAAAATGATTTTTTTTTTAATTAAATAGTTTGTTTCTTTAATTTATTTGATAGTTTTCCATTTTCCATTAATAATGATTTTATTCTTTAATTTATGGTAGTTTTCATTTTCCATTTTTATAGAGATTCTATAATGAAATGACTCTTTATCAGCCGTTAGATTAAATGAAATGATCTGAGCCGCCAATTAAGCCACATAATGATAGTCTTTGGATGCATTAACTTTCTTAATCTTAACCATCTGTTACACTCTCTTTCTTCCCACACCATTGTGCTTTATAATATAGATATTATAATTAAATGTCAAAAACCCTAGCATATAAAAAGACAAGAGTTTTCCAATTAACCTAATTGATCTCATTTTGTAAAAACCCTACCAACCTTTCTTATTCCTTTTCTCTAAGAAGTTGAATAAGAAAAAGAAGAAAAGAAAAGAAATTTTTGTGTGACATCTTTTCTCTAAAAAGTTTAGAGATCAATTTTGTGAGTAAAGCTCACACTTTTTTTTGTTAGTTTTGAGCCATAGCACGAAAGATCATTCAAAGTTCGAAGCAAAATCTTGTTTTTTTTTCTTCTGCTCACTGTCGAAAATTTTGCTTGTTGTTGTGGCTTAGTTTTTTGCTCCATTTTTATTCAGAAAATTTGGGAACATAAAGGGTTGACTTGGGGAAATTTTTGGTATATTTTAGAGTACAAATAACACCCTGAACTAGTGTTGGAAAAATAGCACAGCAGCTGCGTTTCACGCTTACTGTTAGCAGTTTTTCAGTGTTGCACATTGTTGATATTTGTTGTTGATTTGGGGGATATTCAATGTCGAAAATATATAGTAAAAGTAAAACAAAACAATCGCCTTTATATGCTGGCAAATTCGACAATTAGTAGGGAAAAAGGAAAAAAATATTTTAAGGTCGTTCTTTTGGCAAAAGGCGTTTCCTCATGTGCCATGAGTCTTTCTTTGAAAAGTTCGTGCACGATTCCTACACCAAACTGGATAATAATAGGAGGGTTTTACATCGTCTTCTTCATCATCTTTTTCTTGGTGATTGAATCTTGCCCGGTTCTTACATTCTAGAATAATTTTGGTTTCCATGGTGACGTCCTCAGGTTTTTTTCCAACTACTTTGCCGCCATCTCATCCATGGTAACATTTGAATTGCGTGATTCCTTAGGGTAGGTTGCCCATACCTCTAGCGCATCATTCATCCATAATTTAACTAGTGTCTTCTCAGTTGCGTCCTTGTTATTTCAACAATAAGAATAAATCTCCCATTTAGTTGGTTATACGAATGTCATACGTTGGACCTGCGTAGTTACAGCCTAAAGGTTATGACATTATGGATGAAGTTTGAGTATTCTCCATAAAACCTCAATGCGAATGTCCTTGGCTGCCATGCTCTTGGCAGCCTATTTGGTTGGGGCCTCCTTTCATAAGTTTCTTCGAACTCTCTCATCCATTCTAGGTTGTTATGGCAATAGACACATAAACTTTCTTACCTTTTCCCTTCTATATTGGAATCTAGCTGACCAAAAATATTGGGACATGGATCATCCTAACCTTCGTCTAGTACCAATTTGAATTTTGGCATGTTCATTTTGGTTAAGTATGGATTGATTATATTCATCTATATTGGCATGGGAAAAGGATTCCCATCCACGACCATCTTGTCTTTACTTTCGAACGTTATCTGTCTTGAGTCGATAGCATCATGTAACACATTTCAGAATACAAGACAATTGTTAGTCAAATGAGACCACACATTATGCCATTTATAATATTTTTCACCTTTGATTTGTTGAGGGTTTGGAAATCTATGCCGGTCGCTTAACTTAATTTGCTCGTCTTTTTATAATTGGTCAAATATAGCGTCTGCTTTGGTTATATCGAATGAGAAATCCAAAATTTCCTACTTTCCTGAGTTGAATTGCCAACTTCAACTCTTGTCCAAGGTTCGGGCAAAGCCTTATATATAAAAATTCCCTTTGACTAGCTTGGCCAGACACAGATCGGGCGAATCTATTTTAGCCTCAACCTCACTCATCTCATATTGACATCATTGTAGTAAGTGTCTCTACTTGAATTTTTTATCTCCTCATCTTTTCTCATAGTTGTTCGTACCTAACCACATTGGTGGTTACCTGAAAGAGTTATGAAAACTCTTTATCTTAAAATTTCTTTTTTAAATCAAAGCTTAGGCAACTCTGGGCGATCTTCACAAATTCATTTTCTAGCAAAGGTATTAAGCATTTACTCCAGGTCGTTTTGACCATTTCTAGGAAAGTGTCGGACTATTCATTTAGTAGCTACCTCAAGTTTGCCAAATAGGCCAGTGTAATTTCTTACTCAGTCATGAAAAACTGAGCATGGAAAAGTTGTTCCATTTGATACCAATTTTTTTTTTACCGAGTTTGGTAGTAAGTTGATAAACCAAGAGAAGATCATTCCTAATAAGGAGCCACTAAATAGTCTTATCTTGTGAAAATCATTCTCTTTACCGCACATGAGAGTGAATCTCCCTATATGTTCCACGGTAGAGATCTCCACTAGTCCCGCGAACAATGAAAATTCAGGTATTGTATAATTCCTCAGCCAGAGGTAGGCCGTATCAATCCAGTCAAGATAAGATTTCTTGTATCTAGGCCGTATCGGTCTCACTTTGAAACCAAATCGGCTTTGGAGAGTTTCAGCCATTTGTTCCCACAATATGACATTGTAATCAAATGGTACTCTGGTTGGTGGTTGTGGCCTATATATGGGTGGACCATTATGCTGGCCTTGCCATTTGTCCTTAAGGTAACACCCATTCATGCTGAAACACGTTAAATGGTGGAATCCTTCCATTTAGCAACAGGTTTTGGCAGCTCTCGGTACGGGAGGGTGCTCTTCTATGGGGTATTCCTAAGACAAGCGTCCCTCGAGTAGGTATACCATTACATGGTCCAATGTTTTGACCATTATATCCCCAATCACTGATCACACATTGCATTGATCGTGATTTTGGTCACTGTTACCCCCCAAAATTTACGTGCTAAGAGGCACATGACTTCATTGTGAGAAAGTACCATTGCTCATGCATTTGGCTATTAAGTTATTAAACCCACTCATGTGTTTGGCCATATTTTCATAATGTAAGTTACTGATTGAATTGAACTTATCCATATTATAATTATTTTGAAGTCTAACCTATTCAACCATATTTTGAGTGAAATCGCCAAGCAAAGACCACATCACATTAGGGTTCACTTCCTTCTACCAAGCCCTCAAAGTGTTCCACTACAACATGGATGCGGTTTTTGTTGGTTTGCTCCAATCATACTTCCTCTATACTTGATCCAGTTTGAGTGTTCGTTTTCGGAGGCATCTTAATTCCCTTTCACCAATCCTCCTACTGTGGTCACCAAAAATTATTCGCAAATAATATGATTACAGATAGAGATCTGTAAGGTTCAAACCTCGTGGAACAAAGTCCCCCAAAAATATGTATTTGATTTGATTGAGAAATTCATCCAACAGACACAAACACACAATTCTAAATTAATTATCTAAGAAAATAAATTTTATTTGCTCTTGTCGAATTTTTGATTTTCGTGGTCCTTCTTTTAGACTTGACTTTGAGCTTATATACTAGTGAGAATAATTGTCTGAAAACTACCAGGGCGGTTTATCCCACGTTCTATGACTCCTTGTTCATTTATCTGCCACCTGTGGTAACTGCTGTAGTCGTGCTTCACGTTGGTTTACCACATGTGGTAACTGCTAGGTTGTGCTCCTTGTTGTGACTTGATATCTATGATAACTGCTAGAACGTCTCCCAATTTCCTCATGTTTATCTCGCCCTCAACCTTTATATCACGTTTACGTAACCGCTCCTCGGTTCGGTCGTTGCCTAGCCAATTAGACGATTTGGTTGTTTGGACGATTTCTGTTGCTTCTCTCATCTGGATGAGTTTCTCATAAATATTAATATGCTAGGTTACTTGCCTTGATTGAACAATGCTACCTTTTTATTTTCCTTCTGACGTCATCTGGCCTTTGTAATTTTTGGCCATCAATATTCTTCAATTTTGAATCTTCTTTATCTCTCCGAAATATTTCTCTCACATATTAATCGACTAAGCTGAACAAGGTTAATAATACTAATCTTTCTAACTTACATATATGGTCATTCATAATAAGTATACTTCGAATGTAATTTAGAATTTCTATTAAAATCATAATATGAATAAAATGTTTGTTTAAAAAACAATAAAATAAATAATATATGGAATTTGTATATTTATGCACTTTATAGAATGGTTAAAGAATATGAGTAAGATGCTGATAACAAGAAAAAATATTATGGAAAATAAACAATGACAAGAGTTTTGATAATAATTTTATATCTAATTTATCATTATTTAATATTTATATCATTGCTCTAATAAGAAATACAAAATTTAGAGTAAAAAAAGGTTGTTGAGAAATACAAATTAATGGTCTCCATTTTATCAGCTCAGCTGATGAGAATGGTTATCCTGAGTTTGTGGAGACAAAGAAACAGCAGCCAACACAATATAATAATAAAAGCGAGAATGAAGGCGAAACCCATCACCATAAATATACCGAACAATTCTTTCCTCAAATCATCCCCACCATTTGAACGATCTGCATTGTTCTCTATATTCAGTAGCGAACCTTGCATATAAGGGGCCCAAAAAATTTAAAAAAGGAAAAAAGAAAAAAAGAAAAAAAGAGAGACAAAATCACAAACACAAGCTTAATGGCTCGCCAACTCATTGTTCTTGCACTCATTTTTGTTGCCATTATCGGTTTGGCCACAGCCCAGGAGCAGGCACCAACACAGGCTCCCCAAGCTGGTGATGCAGCAACACAGCAGCCTAATTATCAGGCACCAACACAGGCTGGTGATGCAGCAACACAGCAGCCTAATTATCAGGCACCGACACAGGCTGGTGATGCAGCAACACAGCAGCCTAACCAGGCACCAACACAGGCTCCTGCACCAGCTGATGCTAAGCCTAACCCTAGTGCTGGTGCACCCGCACCCGTAGGATCCCCAAGCGATGGACCCACAGCTAGTGCACCGGCCGATGGACCCACAGCTAGTGCACCAGCCGATGGACCAACAGCCCTAGAGGCTACGATGCCTGATATTGCAATGCCAGGACCAACTGGCACCAGCTCTGAGAAACAGTCTGAAGAGAGTGGTACAAGCTCCCTCAAAGTCTCCGCCCTCGTCGCTGGTGTTGCAGTCGCCACTTTCTTCTACTGAGCTTAATAAATTAACCAGAGCCAAGCTCATATGATATTTGATTCTGTCATAAATTTGAGTTGCAAAAGTTTGCATGTGGGTTAAATTGATGAACAGATTGTTTGCAAATTTTTTGTCAGCTGATATTCATTACTTGCGTACTGCATGCAAAGTTGAAAAGATTGTGATATTTGATATATGTGTGTGTGTTTCTCTTCTTCTAAATTTCTAATTAATTAATTTATGGAATTTTGATGTTCTTGATCCTCCATACTTTGGTGATAACCTGTACACTTTCAAATCCCATACGTAATATATATGTGTGACAGCAAATTGATGAAATTAAAGAAAAGGTGAAGAATGACCATGTTATTCATATGAGCCAGCGAGTAGTACAGATCCTCAAAAGAAATAACCGACAATAAAATTTTCCTATCATTCTATCCTCCGATTCCCAGATTAACAAGATAAAATAAATCTGATGTAATTCTAAATGTAGGGTTTGATATAGAGTTTTATGAGCTTACAACTTAGTTTATACTCTCTGTCCAATACTTATAAGTTAATTTGTATTTTCACTCAGTACACTCTACCAAACGGTACCTTAATTTCAGATTTTGTGCTTTATAAATAGTCTGCTTCTGTCTATCTACATTTTATATAGATTGGCCCATAAATACACAAGATAACAATGAAAAAAAAATTCGAAAATGAAATTAAAAAAAAAAAACAAAAAGATGCCTAAAGCTGCGGGTTAAACTAGAAATCAAGCAATGCATGCACATATTGCAGCTGCATGCCATCTGAGAAATGCAGTTTTACATATAAAGCAAGTAGAATCCATCAGAACAAAACGGTAAGGGGAGTATCTATGAATATGCCGCCACAAAACTGATAATGGCATTCCTCATTTACAGATACGGAGTGATTGAAGATAGGAAACCTAATATACATTTATGTAGAACATTTCAAGTCCTCTCAATGAACCAGAAAGCTTTTATCCCTCGTCACTATTCTGATATACAAACTCAGAGAGACAATGATGCATTTTCAGTTACGATTATTATATATGACCTATATTACGATTTAAGTTTACGATTTCAGCTCAAGTAATTAGTTTATGCATTTAGCTTGTCTCTCAGATTACGTTTATGCCAGGATTACAAGGTTTTGCATTAAAAATCCATAATCATGCTTAAATAGGTAGTTAATAACAAGATTCATGTATGCATGAATTATGTTAGATCCAAGCCACTAAGGGTTTGGGTTGGTTTTAGTCACGGGTTTGGGTGGTTTGGTATAACGAAGTATAAATTTCATGTTATGGATAATTATTTACATATACTAAGTTAGAATCATGTCCTTGGCATTCTTCTAACATGTCTCAAGCATGTTATGTTATAAACAGGAGTTGTAGTGGCAGTGGAATAGCTTAGGTTAAACAGTCAGTTCATGTTCTTGCATCATGTTTTCATTTTACATTTCATGCCATATTTTCAATTCACATTTTCATACTTGCAAGAGATGTTACATTTTTAGGTCAGATGGAGCAAAGGGCCATCACATAGATTAAAACGCCCCTAAGAACGGAAGCAGATGGAACAAAAGGCCATCAAAGTGACTTTATAATATATAAGATGGACCAAAACTCCATCAATTAAAAAGGAACTCCCGAGCATATCAAAAAACCACTCAAAAATGAACATCACGGATGGACCAAGATGCCATCACCCATCAACCAACTTCTATAAAGCTCGGTAAGTCGTGCGATGCTCGACAAATTAGATAAGAAAAAAATACATGCATGACTTTGATAGACTTGTCATTGTCAAACACTGCACAAGCCTACCAAAATGAGGGTGAATGTAGACATTGTATTTTTACGCATAACCCGATGATAAGTCTTGTAAGGGGACACCATCTGAACGCTTGGAAAATTACAATGATGAATGCTAGAAGGGAAAGGAACTCCAGGAAATACAGCCAAAATCCAGTCGGACATCACCTATGTCTGGCCTACCATATCTCATACCAGAATACCAGGCCAGATTTACATTGAAAACCCTAAATTTGACTGTACATGATACAAATGTCACTGAATAATCCGATTATCAGTAACATAAGTTACAGGATTTGATTATGTTCGGTCATACATACAATTCAAATTTAATAGCCAGATGAATATATAACTCAAAATACATATCCAGTCGAAAATTTTTCGAGTTGTCATCGAGTGTACAGATCTGTAATTACTGAAATCACGAACCTGATTATATCCGATCGGATATATATCCAAGATATACATACAGTCATATATGAATCGAGTTGTAACTGACGATGCAGATTGGTAATCACTGGAGAATGGGAGGGGATTCTCTATCCCATTCCAATTCTCAGACCCTCCTCTGATGCTATAAAAACTGGGGTTTTCTCCTTCATATAGACGATTCAGACCCACCATCAAGAAGCCTACGAAGCAGCAAACCTCTGCTAAAATCTACCAAGACCCTACAACTCTGATACCTTAAATAGGTTCTGATCCTTGGAGCCTTTTCATCAAATACGAATCTAAGCAGCAATCCAGGCCTTAGAAGTGACTTCTGAGCCACAACATACGCAAAGGTAGGACATGATGACACTTTCTTTTAATTATTGTATTTTAGTTCCTGCTTTACATACAATATCTTCGGCCGGAGCTAACTCACATCCGGCCGAACATGCACATATCTGACCAGACTTATAATAAGTTTGGTCGGATATTAATTACATAAAAAATTATCCTATGTTTCTGTCGATCACTTTTTTTTTACTATTATTATTACTGTTTTAATTATCACTGTTTTATGTATGCTCTATTATTTCACCTTTTTTAGTTGTTAAACTAAATGTGCTTATTTTATTGTTTAGATTAGAGTTAATAGGCATGTTCTCATTTTCTATTTACTACCATTGTTTGTTGTGGTTACTATTGTTATCAGTTCATGTTCATTTTTATTGTTAAATTATTTTGCTCTTGTAATTATTTTACGGCATTTTGCTTGCTTGCTATCATTATTATTTTGTGTCTCTGGTTCGCGTGGTACACCCGACCAGACTTCCATAAAGTTCGGCCAGACATTAGTATTATAATGAATATCCGACCATTTTGGCCATATCCGGCTTAACCTCTCCAATGGAAGGCCCATAAAATGCACGCTTTAATTTGCTCAATCATTATTTTGGCTATCGTTGTGACAATTTCCATACTTCCATGCTTTATTTATTTATCGCATTTTACTATTCCTATTTGTGCCATGTATGTTATTAAAACTGTTATTGCATGTGCATTTAAGATGTGAGGATACCTCATTCAAGTGTAAATATTATACTAGCATCTGTAAGGGACCGTTTTGAACTCAAATAGGTATAAGATCGGACCTTGTAAGGGGTTTAATGCAGCCTTAAACCATTACATGTGTCTCATGCCGAGTGACAACTCCCTTATTCTCTCGCTAGTCCCTCGCGGGGTGATCCGTACTCTCTCGGGCTACGAGCCCAATTGTGTAGTGGTCTCCGATGTCATAGGCATAACGGTAAACTCTGTTTCGCCCCTAAAAATATATAAATTGTAATATGAAGAGTAATATTTAATATTCTCTTGTATTTATATGTGTCTTGTGATAAGTGCGGTTTGTACCCACTTATTCTTGGATTCTTAGCTTATTATTTTGTTAGATTCCGTGTCATTTAATGTATTTTGTAGTTTCTTTTATGTTTTATTGGTATGAAGAATTGGAACATGGATCTTGGGGCAAATGGACATATTTTGGGACCTTACAGACGCATCGGAAGCACGTGGGAAAGCAGAAAACGTGAAAAATCACATTCTGAAAATTTAGCCTGGAGTCGCGATGCCCATTGTAGCGTCGCAACACCCAGATAGACTCCAGATACATAATTTCCCGAGGATTTGGTGCCGCGACGCCAATTCTGGCATCGTGACGCTGCGACAGAAGCCCAGAAACACCAGTTTTCAATATTCTTCACGCACAAAGACTCCAAAACTTTCCTATAAATATAGAGCCTCGTCCAAAACCTAAGGTACAAGACTAATACACAACTCAAGAGTTCTAACATATATTTTGGAGTGATCCCAAGATGAAGATTGAAGAGCGACAAGAGGAGCCGAAGGCGGTGACGTCCGAAGACGAATGGATTCGATTAGGGTTTTATCATATAATTTCTTTCTTAAAACTCTAATGCTTTCTAATATGTTCATGGCATTATTTTCATTATTTTTATCATTGGTCATGAAATAACTCTATTGTTCTAGAGGATGATGTAACCAATGCTTGAACCTATGTATTGATTGCCAATTTAATCGTTACGAAGTTTTATTTCAGTTTATTTGTATTCTCTTGTGTTTAATGCTTCTAGTTTGTTGGCCACAAATTAAGATGATGAATGTTAGAATCTATAGCTCGGGAGAGGAGATTTTGAATAGGATCTAGATAATATAATTTAGGAGATTTGTAGAGTTCAGAAGAATCTATAATCCATTCGAAGTCGTTAACAAAGAATCACAGAGCGTAATGAATTGTTAATTTCTAGATTTTTATAAGGATATCAAAGTCAGTAATTTATAATATTTTCACTCGGCACTCGGGAGATGGGGTTAGAATAATTTGGGGTTCTTGGTTTATAAACAATGCAACTGAGTAAGAATTGATTGACATGACAAATACATATGAGATAGCTAGGTGAAATCAGACTCTATAATCACTATCTTATTGGATTATCTTAAGTAGCTGTTTTGATATCTCGTTTCTTTAGTTTTTAGATTTGAGTTCAAATTATTTTAAATTACTTCTAAATAATGTTACGTTTACTAATTATAATACTTAGTGAGAATTAGATTACAATCTCTGTGGGTTCGACACTCATACTTATCTTTTACTAAAACTTGACACCGTATACTTGCAGTACGAAATTCTCGCTACATCTTGATTCGCTGTAGACAATCTCATCTTGGTTGGCACATTTAATACTTTACCCTTATATTATATGAGAGAGTATTTTAAATCTGGAATAATTATCGAAAAAACCGTATCACCACCTGTATGGATGATTTTATATGTTCTGGCTTAATTGAGTACATATTTGGACTAGTTATAGACAAACCTTATCACCACCTTTACAGATGGTTTTATATATTTTGGCATAATTAAATCATGAAATAAATTAATTGGGTAATAATGATAATTTATATATTATAAAAATTAAGATTTCTCTATATTTGAAATGTCAAGAGTGGATCCTCTAACCCCAATATTTTATTTTATTATTGTAGTTTAATTTAAAATTATCCATCACTTCAATTAATTTACTACTTTATTTTATTTCTTGAATTATTATTTTATTTAACTAAATCTATTCCATGTGGATCGACCCCAGACTTACCCCGCTATTTTATTACTTCTACACTTTTATACTTGGGAGTAAATAATCACTTTGTAAGTGTGTCAAGTTTTTGGTGTCATTGCCGAGGAATATAATTTAGTAGATAGAATAATAATTTAACATCCTTGTATTTTTTCTTTTCTTTTTAATTTTTACATTTATTTTTTTATTTTATGCATTTCAATTTTTTTATTTTTTGCATTTGTGTAGATCCAAGATATCATGATTGATCCTAAATTAATTATGAACCCAGACATCCCACATATAGACAAATCATGTACTCAATTCTTAAGGTTACATGAGACAGAAAACTCAAATAAAATGGATCTTGTATTTTGCCAAAGAATCTATTGAACCATCCCCATCTAAAGATTCTTCCATAATTTTATGTGAGAACTTAGTTTGAGAAATTGAGACTGCTGAACAGGAAATTCAATTGAGATCTCAATTAACAAGAATTAGAGAACGTTTTTAGGATCTAATCAGTACATTACACTTGTTTATTATTATTTTTTTTTCTTTCTATAAGTATTACATTTGCATATTTAAAATTTTATGAATTTAGGATTCTATGGGACATTGCTCTCGGTCATCTAATAGTAGATTAAATAAATAGTCTTCATCACTTTCACCGTCAGTCAAAATGGCTGATAGCCAAGATGAAAATTCAGTTGATCAGGTAGAACACGAGTCACAACATGGTGATCTTAATCATCCTAAGACACTCAAATAATTCATGAATTCCACTAGAACAGGATCACCATTTTGCATTGCTTTCCCCCTAGATGCATCATGTTTCAATTTAAAACCAGGTGTAAACCAACTTTTACCCACATTTCATGAAATTCACTGTTCATTCTGCCAAAACATGCATGTTTGACCTTAGTGGTATCGCATTGTGGGAAAATATTCAACATGAAAGTTTTAGATCATTATCTGAGCTTTCCGACGGTATAAGGATCACTGAAATCGAATGTCTGTAGCTCATGTTATGGCCAAATTACTAAAAGTTACCTGTAATACGGTAAAATCTAACTTTACCGCAAAACTGAAAAATGTTACTCCGTGATCCCGGACTAAATCTTACGAGTAATGTACAAGCTAATAATGCATAATTAATTACTATGATATGTCTCGTAAATGTACAAAGAAATATGTGATTACGTTATGATAGCAGATGTGTTATAATTTTCAAATGGGTTAGTTAGATGTATTTGTTCTCCAACAAACATTCATACGTTAGACTAAGTGAATACCTTCACTAGTAGTTTATGAGATCAGTTACCTTCCTTTGTCAAGGAAACAGACATAATATATGCCGATTTAAAATGGATTTATCAATGTCATAGTGTTGATAATCATATGATATAGTGCATTTAAGAATGATGAGATCACGTAAATTTAATTAAATTTAATTTCATTAATCGTCATTCTAAGAACTTTATTTCACAAGTAATCAAAATTATTTATATATAATATTTATAAATAAACTTTTAATTTTATTAATCAATGCAATAATATAAAATTACATATTTGTCCCTATTGGATTTAGGACATATAAGTAACAAGCAAAGGTATGCATCATACGGTTTCCAGATTTCCCCAGAATTTGGTATTATAGTTGTTGGCGGTATTTTTAGGCCCTATGATATTTAAGCAATACGGCATGGGTAAAAAGGTAATTCCCTTCTTGGTCAAGATCATTAATGCCGACCCGACCACTAAAAGCCAACAGTAAGGGGGCCAAGTATTTTATGATCGGTAACCGACCACTCCAGACCGGATGGTCAGGCATTATCATATCAATAGCAGGATTCTTAGTTCAAAAGACCATTGTGACCGACCTCATGAAGACCGAGAATATGGCGAGATAAGCTCCAGAAGATAAGACATCCTATTTTTACGGATAAGAAGATAAGTTATCCTACTTTCATGGGGAAAAATTGATAAGTTAGTGTCCTAATAGGATAAAGGAAGTGAATGTAGTTTCGACTAAGAATTCTTATGGGAAAATGAAAACTGTTTCTTTGCTATTATAAATAGGAGGGGAAAGCGTGCTTCTAAGGTAGAGTTGAGAAGAGAACAAGAGAGAATTAGACTTGTAAACACAAAACAGATCAGAGAAACATATTTCGGTAATAAAACATCGTCCGTTCTGTGCCCGTGGATGTAGGTTGGATCTGATCCGCTGAACCACGTTAAATCTTTTTTGTTGATTGGTGTATTTATCTATCTTTTGCCAAATTTACTTTTGGTTTCCCATAAACAAAACAAATTCACAGTTGCATGAGGATTGTCTCGGGAGTAAAAAAACCCTTATTGCCCCTGAGACCAAAATCAGCCGTCAATAGTTGGCGCCGTCTGTGGGGACTCTAACAAAAAGCAGCTCACGTAGTAAGACAATGGCAGAAGGTGGAAATCACCGGTCGTCAGGGAGTTCAACAACGGATTGGATGGAGAAGATGGAGGAAAATATGAGGAAACATAAGGAGGAAAATCAAATCCTTCTGAAATCCATGATGGACAGACTGGAGAGGATGTAAGAGACAAATAATGAGAGACTAGAAGCCGAAACCAGTCGGAGGAGAGGCGAAATAACGGAAGGAAAAAGGGTTACAGATGAGAGCGAAGACGATGAACCTAGGAGGAATGGTCCCTACGGGATAAGGTCCGTAGTGGTAGAAAAAGATTCACAAACGGAGGATACGTGGGAAGAAGAAAAGGGGAGACAGTCACCAGATTCTTCCTATGATAGCCCCCACGACACTAGAAGGGGAGACAGAAAGTATGGTGAAACTGGACGGGAAATCTCAAGTCATGAGGAACGCCGCACCTGGGGTGACAGACGCAAAGAAGGCCGCATGAGGCGGCACGGTAACACAGATGGCAATATAAAATCTTGGTTAAGAAAAGAAATGGCCAAGTGGGGAGTGAACCCCAAAACTGATACGGGAGATGCTCGGGACGACGAGGCTGAATCCCCCTCACTGAAGAAATAAGGTCGGTAAAGTTCCCAAGATGATTCAACATGCCGTCCATGACGCCCTACAAAGGCCACACTGATCCAAAATCTCATATTGAGAGTTTTGTCCTATTGATGGAGGTCCAATGAGTAGTAGGGGATGCCGTTTGCAAAGTATTCCCCATAAACTTGGGGGGATCTGCCATTCTGAGGTTCAGAAGTCTAGCCCCAGAGAGCATCGGAAGCTTCGCGTAACTCAGGAAGTCATTTGTTCGGCACTTCAAAGGGGCCTGTGTCCCAAAGAAGACAATTGGGGAATTGAGGCTCATGAAACAGAGGGACGATGAACCCCTGAAGGCTTTCATTGAGCGGTACCATAGCATGAGTCGCTCGAGGCCTTGGAGAGTTTGAAGGGAGCCTTAAAGATCGGAAAGTTGTGGACCCACTTGAGGATCCAAGATACAATAGATTATGCCACCGCTCTGGAAATAGCCCGAAAGTTCGTTTTGTTGGAAAACGAGGAGGGATTATGCCCTCGTGGTGTTTGCTTGCTCCAGTGTTACCGAACATAAGGAGGAGTGTGCCCTTAATGCTTCAGACACTCTTTGATCCCTACCTATTTGGTCATTCGGATCTGTGAGAAGCATAGCACGATGAGGGATTATGCCCTCGTGACGTTTGCTTGCTCCAGTGTTACCGAACATAAGGAGGAGCATGCCCTTAATGTTTCGGACACTCTTTGATCCCTACCTATTTGGTCATTCGGATCCGTGAGAAGCATATCACGAGGATGGATTATGCCCTCGTGGTGTTTGCTTACTCTAGTGTTACCGAACATAAGGAGGAACATGCCCTTAATGTTTCAGACACTCTTTGATATCTACATATTTGGTCATTCGGATCCGTGAGAAGCATAGCACGAGGAGGGATTATGCCCTCGTGGCGTTTGCTTGCTCCAGTGTTAGCGAACATAAGGAGGAGCATGCCCTTAATGTTTTAGACACTCTTTGATCCCTACCTATTTGGTCATTTGGGTCTGTGAGAAGCATAGTACGGGGATGGATTGTACCCTCGTGGCGTATGCCTGCTCCAACGTTGTAAGGAGGTGCCCTCGAACAAAACGCATGCTCCATAATGACCTGACGTATAGAGGAATGTGCCCTTACCATTCTAAACGCTCTTTGATCCAAATCCTGGTTCGCCGGGACTCTGAATTGAAAGATTCAGAATTGTGTTTTGGAGACCTCGGACGGGACGCTGTTTTGAGGCATCTGTGTTGTTGCTTTGGGATAAGTGTTAAGTCACCCCCATTTTTTGATTTTATTTTCTAAAAGTTTTCTTTTTATTTTTCGCTAGTCTGGTAAGGGGACGCCCATGCCAAATTCGATAGGGCTTCAAAGGTTGATTCACTTCCCTTCTGAATAAGTCCCAAGGATTAGTCGGCTCGGGGCTGGATTCGTTCCGCCGAGGCCTATTGGTTAATCGGCTCGGGGCTGGATTCGTTCCGCCGAGGCCACTTGGTTATTCGGCTCGGGGCTGGATTCGTTCCACCGAGGCCATTATGTCTTCTCTCAGCTCGGGGTCGGGTTACGTCCCACCGAGTCTACCTTTTCGGACTGGGGACATAGCATTCCCCCAGAGCCAAGTGTTTCTCTCAGCTCGGGGTCGGGTTACGTCCCACCGAGTCTATCTTTTCGGACTGGGGACGTAACATTCCCCCAGAGCCAAGTGTTTCTCTCAGCTCGGGGTCGGGTTACGTCCCACCGAGTCTATTTTTTCAGACTGGGGAAGTAACATTCCCCCAGAGCCAAGTGTTTCTCTCAGCTCGAGGTCGGGTTACGTCCCACCGAGTCTGTCTTTTCGGACCGGGGACGTAACATTCCCCCAGAGCCACCAAGTGTGTCTCCTAGCTCGGAGTCGGGTTTCGTTCCACTGCATGATCTTATTTTCGGCTCGGGTTGTCCCCTCACGGCCGGGCCTCGAGTGATCGTTTACGGGAAAGCAATCGGAGTAAATTATGAAAAACAAAAAAAAACAAAAAAAAACAAAAAAAAAGAGAGAAAAAATGAACAGCAAGTACAAACCAATGAGGTCGTTCAGAGACTTACTTGATTCTTTTCGAAGGCTGGAAGAGTGCTTTGAGAGCTTTGGTCGCACTAATCGGACAGGTCGCAGTTGGAGAGAAGAGAGTTTTTGCAGTCGATAGAATTCAAATTTTTGCCAAACAGACGCAAGGTAATCGCTTCATCTTCCTATAGTCACGTCGGAGAGTTTGTGATCGTTAGATCAAGAAAGAGCCCCAGATGTGTGCCATTTGTCGACTTCGGAAGTGATTTGTCAGAGTTGAATGAACGATTGAGATTGGATGTATTTTGGTGTCGGCAGTGAACGGTCGGTTTTGTTTGCTTTTGGCGGGAAGCCGGCTGATGTTTGACAAGTGTCAAGCTCGGAGTAAACCCTAGAGATGATTTGATGGGCATTTAAATGGATGTGATGGTTGCGCGTCTCGAGAGAGTCTCCAGAAGGGCGGTGAAAAGATTTTGTTTTGGCAGGAAAAAAAGTCAGACCGAGCATCTTGGTTGTACCGAGGATGTGGTGGTGTCAGGCCAATAAAACTTCTCCTCACAAAGGACAGTCGTCACTCCATCAGGAATACTATTCTTCTTATATAGTTCCCGGCACTAACTTGTATACTCGTTGGAACCGAGAACTAGGGGACATATGTTGGCGGTATTTTCAGGCCCTATGATATTTAAGCAATACGGCAGGGGTAAAAAGGTAATTCCCTTCTTGGTCAAGATTATTAATGCCGACCCGACCACTAAAAGTCAACAGTAAGGGGGCCGAGCACTTTATGATCGGTAACCGACCACTCCAGACCGGATGATCGGGCATTATCAGATCGATAACAGCATTCTCAGTTCAAAAGACCATTGTGACCGACCTCATGAAGACCGAGAATATGGCGAGATATGCTCCAGAAGATAAGACATCCTATTTTTACGGATAAGAAGATAAGTTATCCTACTTTCATGGGGAAAAATTGATAAGTCAGTGTCCTAATAGGATAAAGGAAGTGAAGGTAATTTCGACTAAGAATTCTTATGGGAAAAGGAAAACTGTTTCTTTGCTATTATAAATAGGATGGGAAAGCGTGCTTGTAAGGTAGAGTTGAGAAGAGAACAAGAGAGAATTAGACTTGTAAACACAAAACATATCAGAGAAACATATTTCGGTAATAAAACATCGTCCGTTCTGTGCCCGTGGATGTAGGTTGGATCTGATCCGCCGAACCACGTTAAATCTCATAGTTGATTGGTGAATTTACTTATCTTTTGCCAAATTTGCTTTTGGTTTCCCATAAACAAAACAAATTCACAGTTGGAGGAGGATTGTCTCGGGAGTAAAAAACTTTTATTGCCCCTGAGACCAAAATCAGCCGTCAACAATAGTTCTAATTGTCATAAAAAAATATTTGATAAAGAAATTGCGGCTACGTTTCTGTATGCTTTGTGCAGCTTATCTTCTATGTTAATTTATAACTATATCTGATGTGCCACTGAATCTAACACTGAGTTGCTTTTAAAATTGTACAGGGTACGTATCTGGTGGCCGAGTGTTGACGAGTCGACCAGGAGCAAGATTAGGTGTTATTGCCTACCGTCTTTCATTGCATATATTGGCTTCTGGGAACCATTTTATAACGAATTCTGCGATCATCTCATATTCTCATCATTCATCAGCTGCCCTCTGGAACACACCCACAGCATTTTCCTATCACCAATTGAAACTTGTATCATAGATAGTTGTTGGATTGTCATTTACGGGCTTTTAAAACCCGGTCCGGTCCATCGATCTGGGATGGCGAGCAGGTCAAGGGACAAAGGTCAGATTGGGGTTCAACCTGGGGTCGACCCGGAGTCGATAATAAATTATCATTTTATTACGTATTTATGTAAAAATCTGATTAAAATGAATAAATTTTCAAAAAAATATAATTAACACTTATTTTAATATTTTAAAAATATTATATGATTAATTACCAAAATTATAATCAAAATATAGTAATAAATTAATTTTTTTTATTTAAATTTGAATAAAAAATTAAAAAAGGTAAAAAACCCTTGGGGTATCGTTTAAAAATATTATATGATTATTTACCAAAATTATAACCAAAATATAGTAATAAATTAATTTTTTATTTAAATTTGAATAAAAAATTAAAAAGGTCAAAAATAAAAATACGTATTTAAATTTTTTATTTCATTGACGTTTGTGGGTATCGTCACTGTAAGCCCTCACGAGACTAGGGGTTTAAAGGCTTGTTGCATACGCTAAATGCAACCGTGATCCCTACGAAAGTGGCTTACTTTTATTTTATTTTTAAAGTTGATTATTTTATTTTATTTTGCTATTTTGCTCGAGGACTAGCAAAATGTTAGGTTTGAGGGTGTGATGAGCGGAAAATATATCACTATTTACCGCTCTTTTGACCTAATATTTTGTATGGTTTCTCGGGTTTTATGAACGTTTTGATGTGTTTTTATCTATTTGACAGAATGAAATATGGAACAAATAAGGGAAAAAAATAGACTTTACATTTGGATTTTAGAGCTTGGAAACTTGAAATGGCGTTCTAACGAAGTGCAATTTCGGAAATTTCAGCTTTGCGTAATTGTCTTATTTTGGCCATAACTTTCTACTCCAATATCAGATTGAGGTGATTCAAGTTCTAGATGAAATAAGACTCAAAGATCTATAACTGTTACGTTCATAATAATTTTGAATTCTGAAGTTTTCATGACCGAAATTGAAAAAATATATGTAACTATGTTATGTGTAATTATTAAAGTCATTTTCAAAACAAAAATAAATAAATAAAAATAAATGAAAATTTCCAAAATTCCACCAAACATGGATTTGGTGCCATGTTTTGTGCAATGTTTGATGCCATGTTCGGTGGAGAAATTGGTGGACAAATTTGTGGAGAAATTGGTGGAGGCAAAATTTTGCCTATAAATACCAAGCCATTTCATTTGTAAATTTCATAATTTCCTTGATTTCTTAATAAGGAATTAATGATTGTATCTTATGTGTTTTATTTAGTAGTTTTGTAATGTATTTTTATTTTTTGTAATAATAGTTTGTTTGTTTTTACTTTTTTTTATGTTTAGTAGTTAATTTCCGCTGAGGGAATGGTGAAACTTTTAATATAATAAGGTAGATTAATCTCACTTAATTTATAATATGGAAATTGTAATTTAATAATATGGATTAAAGTTGATACCGCATTAATGGCTGGATTTATTTATTTGACATAATGTGACACCGCCTATATGGTCGGTCTTTAGGTGATAGATGATTACCGCCTATATGGCTGGTTTATGGACAAATAATAACACCGCCTTATGGCTGGTTTGACTTAAATGGGTAACACTGACAATTTCTATATTATAATAAAGTTTCTAAATTTGAAATATTAATGTGGATCCCCTAACCCCTACATTTTATTTTTATTCTAGGGAAGTGATGAAGCACAATATTCATGAGTTTTATAATTGATTTAATTATTTTATGTGTAATGTTTTGGCTTGTTTATTGAATCTTAAGCTTAATGCTTATTATTAACTGGCCATTAATAAGATTGATGTGGTAAACTTAATATGAACTTGAAAAATGGATTTTAGGTTTCAGCCTTAGATTCAATAACTCACGATCTCACCTTGGGGCATGGTGACCCTTAGGTAGATTTCCTTCCAGGATAGACATATACCTGTCCGGCGGGGGTAGCCACAATTGGAACTTGAACTTAATGAATTCAGGTAACTTGATTAACATAGACATATGATTAATTGAGTTATACTGGGTGTTTGCATCTGACCATCGGAAGAAGCTTTTGCATATTTTCGTGTTCCAGGTTAGTAAACTGATTTTTTACATATATATAAGAGAATCAATTCATCATTAGAAGAATATTGTGTAGAATCACAACCCTAGATATTTGTGTCTTTTGTTTATTTTCCTTAGTATTTTCTTTTGTGCATTTATTTATTTAGCAAATCACATTCAACCAACCAATCAACAATCATTCCATTCTCTTTTTAATTAGATACCTATAAATAAATAGAATCAACAATTAATAACAATAATATAAATTAAATCCTCGTGGGATCGATATTTTTATACTACTTGAGCGATACGTGCTCTTGCGTTACGTGTGTGATCACACCGATCAAGTTTTTGGCGCCGTTGCCGGGGACTTTTTTTTTGCGTTATTAATTTTGAAGCTATCTATTTTACTTGTATCTAATTTTCTTTATTTTTATCTGTAATTTTTGTTTCGTTCTTTTATTTTTTAGGTGGTTGAAAATAGAACATTATTGGGCGATGAAAGAATTACGAGCTTTACGAGGTGAAGATACACCCCAAATCAGGGAGCAATAGTCCGGTTTTCTGAGGCCTGTTGTGTAGCCCAACAACTATCCATGGATGTCAGAGAGAAATAACATAACATTTGCTCGACCAATTCAGAGATGTGAGATATGCAATGGTAACCACCCTAGCAATCATTGTCAGTACAATTACAATTCAGGGTGGCAGAACTATCAGAGACCTTCATATAATGAACCAACATAATTCACTGAACCACATTTTCCATCTTATCCACCATCAACCTACGATCTTCAAGGACCAGAACTATCAGTGGGAAGACAGTTGATAAACAGGCTCAAGAAACGGGAAGTTGAACATGATGTAATGTTTCTGGATCAAATCAAAACCTTACAGAGGATGGTAAATGAATTGAGACAAATAATCAACAACCAGAACTACATACCTCACGGAACAAATTCAAATAACACTGTCGAAGCCTTCGAGTACCAAACATTCATGATGAAACCTTAACAGAGGAAGAGGCTGAGCAATATCAAGAATCTGAGGTATCAGTTCAGGAGCCCGAACCAGCAGAATCTCAATTTTATCTTTATTATTCATCGGACTCTAATGAGGAACAAGAAACAGAGCTGTTTGTACCAACTACACCAACAAGTGAAGATGAAACTCTGCATCCTCAAAATGAAGATCTTCGAGCATGCATTACACTGATGTTTGAAGAAGAGCTACCCGAACCATTCATACCAACAACAGAGGATAGAAATCTACAATCGGACATATCCTTACTGTTGGGGCAGTTGTGGAACCCATAGGGTCGGATCGGTGCCTCGAGCAACGGAAATGGGTCTAACCCATGGATATCAAGTATGGGTGTAATTTTAAATTATTTAATGAAATACTATATTCCATTACGAGTGTATAGGAAAAATCGGGACTGAATCGGAGTTCAGAAGCTCCAAAACGAGCAAAAATAAAATTATTGTGCGCACAATGCATACTGTGCGCTACAGTGCGCGCGCACTATAGCGCAACTCTGATTTTTTTTTTTATTTAATGTTCATTTGCTTTTCTTTTCATTCATCTCACATTCCAATGAGCTGAATGAATTAGGGTCTTTGATCCAAATTCTTTCAGGTCTTCCCTAAACACTAGAAAAACACCCAAAATTAATTTTTAATTTCAAAACCAACATAAACACATGTTATAGAATAAAAATCAAGTTTTTCAAAATATCAAATATTTTTACAAAAATATAAATTTATTCTAAATACGCACTTGTGTAAATTTTGAATCTAATACACAAACCAAATTAGAATCCCAATAAGAAATGTCTCGTGAACAATTCTAGGTCACCCAAAGGTGGTCAAGTGATTCTAGAATGGTAGTCATAGCTCTAAGCTTTAATCTAGAGTTCCAAATTCTAATTAATTGTTCCATGTCCAACATGAACATCTTTGACCTAATTACAAGCATGTTGTGTTTATACTTCTAAAGTATCCTAACACAATTGATTAGCCTTATTCAACATTAAGCTATGTGATCATGCATCTAATACAAAAATAAACATAGCTTAGGAGAAGATCAAACTTGACCTAGTAAGTTTGATGCAAGATACAATCTACCTCTCATTTGTTGAAATTGTTGGAGAACCTCCAAGGTGTGCAAGCTTGACTTCAAGATCCAATCTTATTTCCAATGCTTCCAAGCTTCACTTCAAGATCCAATCTTGATTTCTCCTAGATGAAATGTTGTAGAGAACTCACAAGCTTCTCTAAACACTTCTCTAACTTAGGCTAATCTCTCAAGAATTTGCTTATGCTTGTATTTGTACTTGTAATTAAAACCTTTCTAAAGCGTGCTATTTATAGCTAAACTTAGGTAATTTTTAATTAATAAAAGTTGTAATCAACTTTTAAGTGGGCTTAATCCAATTTGTCCAAATATTTATAATTAGGTGTGACCAATCTCCATTATCTCCCACTTTAATTTAATCCAATTAAATCCAACCAATGATTAGGAAATTGATTAGTTAAATCTTTGCCACCTTTATTTAATCCAATTAAATCAAGCCAAAACCACATATTATTACATACTTACAATTACCATAATATCCTCAAATGGTAGAGATAATTATGATTTTACAATTAAGCCCTTGTGTAATTATTGAATTAATCCAATTAGGTCAAAGTAAATAATCAATGTTATCCAATAACACTTGATTATCTTAGTTGATAATTATAATATCGAATATTATCTTTTATCAAAATTAATCGGCTACCCAAGTGCTCAACGAGTACACTTCATATTGGGACTCTCTAAGTTCAGACACGTTCGTCATATAAGCCAAGCTAATATGTACGCAATTTGGCCACCTCTGAATTTGCGAAGAACACGAACGACCTTTCTGAACTATACAAGTCGAGGTCATCACATATGTTTAACAATCTCTCCGCCGTAGGCTATCCGAGTTGTGCTTAGGAAACATAAAATATACCGTCAAGTTTCTGAGGCGCACATCTCACGTCGATATATCCACGATTCTTTACAACTGATGCGATCCACCCTAGGTGGTCGGCTTTGGCCAAAGTCTTTAAGAATCGTGACCTTATATACATGGATACATAAACCCCTTATGGTACACATATGGGCCGACGGATCCTATCTTGCTTCACACTTGATTACTGAGTGCATCGGTCAACACCCAACAAATATCTAGAGGCCAGACCATGAAAGGTTTCTGACATACATGGCATCAAAGTGTGGATGATCTCACACAAAATCAATGCTATCCTATAGTCAAAGGATTACATATGCTACTCGACTCGAGTAGATTCCTATTGACGGTGGTGTGCACTTCCAACTATTAGGAATCACATGTGAGTCATTTAGTATTCGCTTCAACGAATACCCACATGTCTATACGAGTTTCAAAAACTAATGGTACATCGCGTTAAACCATTGGAACTCCAATTCCAATATACGACATGTGCTAGTCTTTTGGGTTATTGAAATTCGACCGTATTCCAAAACCAACGACTAGGAATATTTACTTTAAGAATAGTTCCACCTAGTGTCAAAACTATGATAAAGTCGATGTCATTCTTAGCATATTTATACATCAATTTAATATGCGTAATGAAAATACCATTAATAAGGTATGAAATGAAAAATATAGTTATTTTATTAATAAATAATAAAATGTACAAATCGGATTGGCACTCCAAGCACCAACTCCATCACTTACATCCTCAGGTTGACACATATGGAGCATGCATTACACAGATGACAGATGAACAGCTGAAGAAAGAAATCTTAAAATACATATGTAAAGAAAATGTGGAGCAAGAAGCAAAACAAATGGAGGAGCAAATGTCTGACCATATTAAAGATCTCATGCAATCAGGAGAAACATCATTGTTTTGGGGAGTACAAATCAAATACACCGCCCAGAAGCTTGATAGAATGTAACTCCCATTCAAAGTCAAGCACCATACTAGACCTCATGATTTTCTTTCTTTCTTTTCAGGAACCACTGGAGCGACAAAGTTTAAAAATGTGGCATAGACACTGAATGAGACTAAATTTTGTTTGCAACTTTACTGTTGGAAGAGACCCTTCAAAAGCAACGCTCATGGGATTTTCTTTAATCGGACATCCAAAACCACGCTAAAACCTTCTTGACGAAAGAACTTCAGTCACGTCTGGCTGAAGACGATAAATTTAGCGCTAGCAGAGAGGCAACCCATGCAAAATTTTTATTTTTATATTTTGTGTATACATGTTGTAGAGTTTTTAATTTTGTGTATTATTTTTGTAGGAAAAAACATAGACGGAGCACTTAAAGCAAAGCAAACCAGTGAAAATGAGGTTATCACAGAATAAATTTTGACAAAATCGCGGAGTTAAAAAGTCAATTCAGTAGAGACGACGGAGTAAGGAGTCAACTCTTGATACGCGTCCTAGTGTATATATTCGTCACATGACTCGATTTTGCCAAAAAAAAGAAGTTAAATGGCCCCTAAAAGAAATCACGATAACATTTTTCCTTTATCCTTATTTTGTTTTGTAAAGCATTGGGGACAATGCTACGTTTAGGTTTGGGAGTGAGGTTGTTTATGTTTATTTATTTTCTCCGTCAAATTTTTTCTTTCCTGCGTGTTTTTATTCTCTGCATGTCGTGTGTTTTGCATATTTTGTGTGTTTTAGTTTCTGCATGCTTTATAAAAATATATATAGTCTAATGATGAGATTGTTTGTCTTAGTAAAAAGTTCTAGGAAAAGATAAATGATTATATCACTTTTATCCTATACTTTGAACCTAATATCTAGGTCAGACTCATATGCACTTAAAAAAATAGTTCTGTAGCAGTTAGATTATAAGGAATTGACAAAGTGACTAGTTAAAATAATCGGTGATTGATGAATGACCGTTTGCCTGAATATCTGTTTTTGTCTATAGCTATTTTTGATGTGAGGAATGATGTAAAAAAAGAAGAAGTGTATATTAATAAATAACATATGAGATCCGAGTAATTAAGTCCGTAGGGGTGTCTTAACACCTAGTGCCCTAAAGCCAACTGGTTTGGGAGTCACTGGCCTAAAGCTCGCTACATGGATTAAAGATGTTATATATATATATAAAGACATCCGAGATCTGAGTAATTAAGTCTGTAGGGGTGTCTTAACACCTAGTGCCCTAAAACCAACTGGTTTGGGAGTCACTAGCCTAAAGCTCGATACATGGATTAAAGATGTTACCAAAAAAAAATCACATACCTCACATTGCGCATATTGTAGTAGACAGAACAATTTTAGATAATCAGGTTGGTTTGAACTATTAACAACTGAGAATTGAGACAAACTAACCTAGTTAATAACTTAGAATCGAAGCTGTTTACAGGGCTATTCACACACACACTCAGAGTCTGATTTAGATACTTTGTTCAAAAGAAATTATTTTAGTTGTAGTTTGCATTTTGAAGGTTCATCTATCTTTGTTGCTAGACATTCTCTGAGGACATTGTATATATAGCTATTATTTTCTTTTATTTTATTTCTTTCTTTCCTTTTGTCTTTTTGCTTTTGTGTACATTTCATTGAAGTTTGTGGGTATCATCACTGTAAGCCCTCACGAGACTACAACTCGTCCACTAGGGACACCTAGGGGTTTAAAGGCTTGTTGCATACGCTAAATGCAACTGTGATCCCTACGAAAGTGGCTTAGTTTAATTTTATTTTTAAAGTTGATTATTTTATTTTATTTTTTGTTTTGCTCGAGGACTAGTAAAATATTAGGTTTGAGGGTGTGATGAGCGGAAAATATATCACTATTTACCGCCCTTTTGACCTAATATTTTGTATGGTTTCTCGGGTTTTTTTAACGTTTTGATGTGTTTTTATTTATTTTACAAATAAAATAAAATTGGGACTCAATGGAATCAATAAGGATGATATATGGAACAAATAAGGGCAAAAACTGGACTTTATATTTGGATTTTAGAGCTTGGAAACTTGAAATGGCGTTCTAACGAAGTACAATTTCGAAAATTTTAGCTTTGCGTAATTGTCGTATTTTGGCCATAACTTTCTACTCCGATATCGGAATACGGTGATTCAAGTTCCCGATTAAATAAGACTCAAAGATATACAACTTTTACGTTCATAATAATTTCAAATCCTGAAGTTTTCATGAACGAAATGGATAAAACATCCGGAAGTATGTTATATGTAATTATTAAAGTCATTTTGAAAACAAAAAATAAAATAAAATAAAATAAATGAAAATTGTCAAAATTCCACCAAAAATACTTGCATGTTTGGTGGAGGATTTGGTGCCATATTTTGTGCCATGTTTGATGCCATGTTTGGTGGAGACATTGGTGGAGAAATTTGTGGAGAAATTGGTGGAGGCAAAATTTTGCCTATAAATACCAAGCCATTTCATTTGTAAAATTCATAATTTCCTTGATTTCTTAATAAGGAATTAAAGATTGTATCTTGTGTGTTTTATTTAGTAGTTTTGTAATGTATTTTTATTTTTATTTTTAGTACTAATAATTTGTTTGTTTTTACTTTCTTTTATGTTTAGTAGTTAATTTCTGTTGGGGGAAAAGTGAAACATTTAATATGATAAGATAGATTAATCTCACTTAATTTATAATATGGAAATTATAATTTAATAATATGGATTAAAGTTGATACCGCCTTAATGGCTGGTTTTATTTGTTTGACATATTATGACATCGCCTATATGATCGGTCTTTATGTGATAAATGATTACCGCCTATATGGCTGGTTTATGGACAAATAATAACACCGCATTTATGGCTGGTTTGACTTAAATGGGTAACACTGACAATTTCTCTACATTTGAAATATTAAAGGTGGATCCCCTAACCCAATCATTTTATTTTTATTCTAGGGAAGTGATGAAGCACAATATTCATGAGTTTTATAATTGATTTAATTATTTTATATGTGATGCTTTGGCTTGTTTATTGAATCTTAAGCTTAATGCTTCTTATTAACTGGCCATTAATAAGATTGATGTGGTAAACTTAATATGAACTTGGAAAATGGATTTTAGGTTTCAGCCTTAGATTGAATAACTCACGATCTCACATTGGGGCATGGTGACCATTAGGTAGATTTCCCTCAAGGATAGACATATACCTATCGGGCAAGGGTAGCCATAATTGGAACTTGAACTTAATGAATTCAGGTAACTTGGTTAACATAAACATATGATAATTGGGTTATATTGGGTGTTTGCATCTGACCATCGGAAGAGGCTTTTGCATATTTTCGTGTTCCAGGTTAGCAAACTGATTTATTACATATATATAAGAGAATCAATTCATCATTAGAATAATATTGTGTGGATCAGAACCCTAGATATTTGTGTCTTTTGTTTATTTTCCTTAGTATTTTCTTTTGTGCATTTATTTATTTAGCAAATCCACATTCAACCAACCAATCAGCAATCATTATATTCTCCCTTTAATTAGATACATGTAAATAAATAGAATCAACAATTAATAACAACAATATAAATTAAGTCCTCGTGGGATCGATATTTTATTCTACTTGAGCGATACGTGCTCTTGCGTTACGTGTGTGATTACACCGATCAACCCTACACACTTGTGACCGGGTCGACCGGTCAGGTCGTCGGGTCGATCAGTCAAGTCACCGGGTCTTTGACCAAGGTTTTGGGAACAGATTTTTGGGGTCACCCGGACCCACTAGAGGATCAATCCACAAGTCAACCAATCGGACCCGGCAGACCGATTCAAATTTTAAATCAATGGTCATTTATATTTAGTTTTTTTGTTTTTTATTTTTATTTTTCACTGTACATTGAATCATTTTCAATGCTTACAGTATGGGAAGCCTTGTGCTAAATATATTCATACCATTCGTTATCTGCAATCGCATTTTTGGGTTGCAAAGAAACCAAGCTTATGTGATCCAGAGTATAAGATTTGAGTTTTATGTAAGATATAAAGTTTCAAAGTTCAAGAAAGCCAAAGATCCATCAAAACTAAGTTCGAGATTCAAGGCCAAGCTCACCAAGACAACACCAAGATCTAGCCCTAAATAATTCATGCTTTTCAAGAAAAGACCTCCAAAAGTTGAGTTAAAGAAGTTCAAGAGAATAACACTTAGGCAATGACGGTGGGATTTGCATAATTGTTGTATTTTGGCCATAATTTTCTCATATGATATCTGATTTTGGTGATTCAAGTTGCGTTAGAAAAATAATTTAAAGACCTACAACTTTATGGTTTACGTCAAAGATAGATTCAGAGTCATTTATGGTCAAAATGGGATCGCAAATAATCCCTAAAGTTTTTAGGTTATATGTTTAATTTTATATTATGTTTAAGTGTTGGATGAACTCTAATATTATTTTAAAAGCCCATGCACGAAATTTTAAATTTTATATTCTTAGGATTTAGTCTTATTAGATCAATTATGATTTTTTGAAGTATTTTAATTTAATTAACTTTCGTTATTTAAGTTAACTAGTAATTTAAAAGGACCTATTTAAATATGTTTTTATCTTATAAGTAGAGCAGATAATACAAAATTTAAATAAAAAATAATCATTGGCGTTTAGCACCCAAGTGTGTGAGAGAATGAATTTTATCTTCGTCCCTAAATGAACTATTATTAAGATTTTTGTAACGTTTAGCCAGTAAGATTCGATCAAGAAACAAAAAAATATTATCAAGAATAATATTTTTGGGGTTAAACTTGATATTGGAAGAGTTTTATTCCTTTAAAGAACATCGAGCAAGAACTTGAAGTTTCTTTTTCATCTTCCCCAATTCTAACGAGCAGCTTGTCTTTGGGTTTCTTTCCTTTTGTCTTTTTTCTTTTGTGTGCATTTCATTGACGTTTATGGGTATCATCATTGTAAGCCCTCACGAGACTACAACTCGTCCACTAGAGACACCTAGGGGTTTAAAGGCTTGTTGCATACGCTAAATGCAACTGTGATCCCTACGAAGTGGCTTAGTTTAATTTTATTTTTAAAGTTGATTATTTTATTTTATTTTTTTGTTTTGCTCGAGGACTAGTAAAATATTAGGTTTGAGGGTGTGATGAGCGGAAAATATATCACTATTTACCGCCCTTTTGACCTAATATTTTGTATGGTTTCTCGGGTTTTTTTTAACGTTTCGATGTGTTTTTATTTATTTTACAAATAAAATAAAATCGGGACTCAATGAAATCAATAAGGATGAAATATGGAACAAATAAGGGCAAAAACTGGACTTTATATTTGGATTTTAGAGCTTGGAAACTTGAAATGGCGTTCTAACGAAGTACAATTTCGAAAAGTTTAGCTTTGCGTAATTGTCGTATTTTGGCCAAGCTTTCTACTCTACGATATCGGAATGCGGTGATTCAAGTTCAATATTAAAGAAGACTCAAAGATATACAACTTTTACGTTCATAATAATTTCAAATCCTGAAGTTTTCATGACCGAAATGGATAAAAATCTGGAAGTATGTTATATGTAATTATTAAAGTCATTTTGAAAACAAAAAATAATAAATAAAATAAATGAAAATTGTCAAAATTCCACCAAAAATACTTGCATGTTTGGTGGAGGATTTGGTGCCATATTTGGTGCCATGTTTGGTGGAGACATTGGTGGAGAAATTTGTGGAGAAATTGGTGGAGGCAAAATTTTGCCTATAAATACCAAGCCATTTCATTTGTAAATTTCATAATTTCCTTGATTTCTTAATAAGGAATTAAAGATTGTATCTTGTGTGTTTTATTTAGTAGTTTTGTAATGTATTTTTATTTTTATTTTTAGTAATAATAGTTTGTTTGTTTTTACTTTCTTTTATGCTTAGTAGTTAATTTCCGTTGGGGGAAAAGTGAAAAATTTAATATGATAAGATAGATTAATCTCACTTAATTTATAATATGGAAATTGTAATTTAATAATATGGATTAAAGTTGATACCGCCTTAATGGCTGGTTTTATTTGTTTGACATAATATGACATCACCTATATGATCGGTCTTTAGGTGATAGATGATTACCGCCTATATGGCTGGTTTATGGACAAATAATAACACCGCATTTATGGCTGGTTTGACTTAAATGGGTAACACTGACAATTTCTCTACATTTTAAATATTAAAGGTGGATCCCCTAACCAAATCATTTTATTTTTATTCTAGGGAAGTGATGAAGCACAATATTCATGAGTTTTATAATTGATTTAATTATTTTATATGTGATGCTTTGGCTTGTTTATTGAATCTTAAGCTTAATGCTTCTTATTAACGGGCCATTAATAAGATTGATGTGGTAAACTTAATATGAACTTGGAAAATGGATTTTAGGTTTCAGCCTTAGATTGAATAACTCACGATCTCACCCTGGGGCGTGGTGACCCTTAGGTAGATTTCCCTCCAGGATAGACATATACCTATCGGGCAGGGGTAGCCACAATTGGAACTTGAACTTAATTAATTCAGGTAACTTGGTTAACATAAACATATGATAATTAGGTTATACTGGGTGTTTGCATCTGACCATCGGAAGAGGCTTTTGCATATTTTCGTGTTCCAGGTTAGCAAACTGATTTATTACATATATATAAGAGAATCAATTCATCATTAGAATAATATTGTGTTAAATTACAACCCTAGATATTTGTTTTTTTTGTTTATTTTCCTTAGTATTTTTTTTTGCATTTATTTATTTAGCAAATCCACATTCAACCAACCAATCAGCAATCATTATCTTCTCCCTTTAATTAGATACCTGTAAATAAATAGAATCAACAATTAATAACAATAATAGAAATTAAGTCCTCGTGGGATCGATATTTTTATACTACTTGAGCGATACGTGCTCTTGCGTTACGTGTGTGATTACACCGATCAACCCTACACACTTGTGACCGGGTCGACCGGCCAGGTCGTCGGGTCGATCAGTCAAGTCACCGGGTATTTGACCAAGTTTTTGGGAACAGATTTTTAGGGTCACCCGGACCCGCCAGAGGATCAATCCACAAGTCAACCAGTCGGACCCGCCAGACCGATTCAAATTTTAAATCAATGGTCATTTATATTTAGTTTTTTTTTTTTCACTGTACATTGAATCATTTTCAATGCTTACAGTGTGGGAAGCCTTGTGCTAAATATATTCATACCATTCGTTCTCTGCAATCACATTTTAAGTTTGCAAAGAAACCAAGCTTATGTGATCCAGAGTATAAGATTTGAGTTTTATTTAAGATATAAAGTTTCAAAGTTCAAGAAAGCCAAAGATCCATCAAAACTAAGTTCGAGATTCAAGGCCAAGCTCACCAAGACAACACCAAGATCCAGTCCTAAATAATTCATGCTTTTCAAGAAAAGACCTCCAAAAGTTGAGTTAAAGAAGTTCAAGAGAATAACACTTAGGCAATGACGGCGGGATTTGCATAATTGTTGTATTTTGGCCATAATTTTCTCATCTGATATCCGATTTTGGTGATTCAAGTTGCGTTAGAAAAATAATTTAAAGACCTATAACTTTATGGTTTACGTCAAAGATAGATTCAGAGTAATTATGGTCAAAATGGGATCGCAAATAATCCCTAAAGTTTTTAGGTTATATGTTTAATTTTATATTATGTTTAAGTGTTGGCTGAACTCTAATATTATTTTAAAAGCCCATGCACGAAATTTTAAATTTTATATTCTTAGGATTTAGTCTTATTAGATCAATTATGATTTTTTTAAGTATTTTAATTTAATTAACTTTCGTTATTTAAGTTAACTTAGTAATTTAAAAGGACCTATTTAAATATGTCTTTATCTTATAAGTAGAGCAGCTAATACAAAATTTAAATAAAAAATAATCATTGGCGTTTAGCACCCAAGTGTGTGAGAGAATGAATTTTATCTTCGTCCATAACTGAACTATTATTAAGATTTTTGTAACGTTTAGCCAGTAAGATTCGATCAAGAAACAAAAAAATATTATCAAGAATAATATTTTTGGGGTTGAACTTGATATTGGAAGAGTTTTATTCCTTTAAGAATATCATGGCACAAGATTGTTACCTAGGGGTGGCAAAACAAATCAACGAATCGAATTTGTATCGAATCTTAAACGAATCGAATCAAAATATGATGGATTCGTATTCGATTTGTTTATTAAACGAATCGAATTCGAATATTCGTTTAGTCATAATATTATTCAATAACATAATTTATTTACATTAATTCTTCATAAATATATACATATGAAATATGTAATTAATATATTTACTAAAAATACATTACCAAATGTCGATAATATTATTTTTTCTATAGTAATTAGTCGTAATTTCTCGAATCTTAATTGAAAAATAATAATAAGTAGTAAAAGAAAATGAATAAACGAATCTTAAACGAATAAACGAATCAATGAGTTTAAATTCGTATTCGATTTATTTAATAAACGAATCGAATCGAATCGACCCATTTATTAAACAAATCTATTTTTTAAAACTCATATTTGTTTTAAAAAGAATCGAATAAAACAAATAAATGAATCATAACTCAAATTACCACCGTATTGTTATCTGTAAAACAAAAAAGTTAAGATGATTCGATGTATGGAAGATCTCGTCACAAACTCAAAGCTTTGAAGAAAAATATTTCTGTAGAAAATAATTTATGACTGCGAGACCCCGTATAGGTGGATATTTATGGCTTTTAAGCCTTTATAAACCTTTGATCACCGAACTACCAAAACTACCCTTCAAATATCACGTGGCAAAAGGGAAGAACACGGATAAATGAAAAACAAAAGCAAAGAAACTATTTTTTCTGGTCATTGGTTTCTTTCGAAAGTGAACCTTCTGGTTTATTGCGGATGATTTTCCTGTCTAAAGTTTCCAGCTCTAGCACTCAAAAAAGGACCAAAAACTGCTTAACCCAAAAGGTACAGTTTCTCTGTGTTTCTACTTCTCTAGTCAATTCTTTTCATTTTACGGTGTATAAAAAAACTGGGATTCAGCAGATTAAAGTGTACCCATTTCGACTTGGAGGCTTTATCAATTATGGGATTACTGGCCATAAACTGTTGCTGCACCATAACAAATCGTGCTTCTAACGGTCACCCTATTTGGCCAGTTTCTGCCTCTATGGGTAAGTTTGAATTACTTTATTTTGTTTCATTTATATGTTATCTTGCTACTTGGTTTGGTTGTTCAAAATTTGATACATTTTGTTTAGGTACAAAGTTTATTGGCCTTTATAATACTGGAAAATCACACAATGTAAGGTTTCTCAACTTTTCATGTTTTCAGTTAAACCTTAAATTTATTGTCATTGACAAAATTCTAGTTCGTTTGATGGCAATCTGGAGTATCTGTTTTTGAAGGCCTTAAAATTTGGCATAAGGGTTTTTGCAAGTAAGAAGTCAGTGAAGAAACTCAAAAGAAACAGGCAATTGCGTTTAGCTGAAGAAGGCAATGGAGTGGCAGATAGGTCCAGTACTGAAGATGATTATGTTAAAGATGAAAGTAAGACGTCATCTGATGATTATTTGGCCTCACAGACATTAGAAAATATTCCTTCCAGAAGTAATGTACTTCAAGCATGCGGAGTCACATGTGGGTTGATAACTGCTTTGGGTATAACAATTCGACAGGTTTGATATAGTTATCCTGTTTCTTTTTTTTTTTTTTTTTTTTTTTTTTTTTTGGAAAAAATGGAAATCCCGCCGCCAAACCATTTGGGCTTGCCGGACTTAACTCTTCCTTTTGGATATTTTGATGCTGAATTGTGAATTTGATACTTGTTTTTCAGACTACATTTTTTAAAAAGAAGCAGCAAGAAATTTGTGGGTTGAATTTATGGCTTAATGTTATCAATTTTCTGCATTTTCAATGTTATCTCATATTTGTAATTTGTAGGTATCTCATGTTGCCTCTGTGGAAGGATTGCCATTCCGTGACAGCTTTATGGAAGTATCATGTATAAATTTCATGTTTGTCCTCTTTCGCTAATTAGTAGTTTGATGGTTTGTTTTCATGAACCTCGAACATAAGGACCTATTCCACTTTTTTGTGCAAAGAAATAAATATATAACGAGGCAATTTTGATGTACCTAAAACAGTTTTGTCATTTCAAAATTTTGCCAGCTCTTCTGTTATTGACTGGATTTAGCCATTCCGTTGCTCTGAAGAGTCTTTATTTTCCCTGTGTGTACAGTTGATTTTGAGCTATGGCATCTTGAGTTGATAACAGGATTACTTTTATTTGTATCATCATGCCGATATCTTTTATTGAAGACATGGCCGGATTTTGCGGAGTCTAGTGAAGCGGCCAATAAGCAGGTAGCTCAACTCATTTTTTTTTACCAGTGTTTCTAAAGAAAATCAAACTTGCCACAAATCATTTGTAGTATTTAACATCTCTGTTAATGGATCTATATATTTTCTTATTAGCAAGCGGTTGTGTTTGTTCCAAATACTGACCACGCCGGTTATTTAATCGGAAGAATGCATAAATGTTTATTGAAATCAATTGATATGTTGTTTTCCAAGGCAGGTCCTTACTTCTCTTGAACCTTTGGATTACTTAGTTGTTGCTTTTTTGCCCGGCATTAGTGAGGTAAGTTGTGTATTACTTTTACATTTTTGTTTCCCTTAACTCTCCTGATAGTTCCAAATTCCAATGCCGTGTGTATTTGGGGCTGAGCAGGAACTTCTCTTCCGTGGTGCACTGCTACCACTTTTTGGAATCGATTGGAAGGGTGTCTTGGCAGTTGCAAGCATATTTGGTGTTCTACACTTAGGCAGTGGTCGAAAGTACTCTTTTGCAGTCTGGTACTGATCTTCTTGAATTTAATGGAAAGTTATTACATTTTAAGATCACAAAAAACCATCCTATTCATTTACATCGTGTTTAGCATATCCTATATTTAGCCCTTGTCTTGGAATTGTGTTGAATGTACAGTCATGACTTCATGTACCTCTTTCAGGGCCACATTTGTTGGCTTGGCGTATGGTTACGTGACAATTCTATCCAAGAGCATTGTAGTGCCAATGGCTTCTCATGCTTTGAATAATTTGGTTGGAGGAATTTTGTGGCGCTACACATCAAAATCATCCAAGTAGATATTTTAAATTTATTCTTGTGCTTTTACCTCAAAAATATGTAATATAAAACTTCCTTCAATAAAAATTAAAGAGACATCTCCAGATTCTTTGATCCCTTCTGCTACTTTCTGCGTAACGCTGCCTCTCAAATAACAGATAAAGCAGCATCAGTATTCAATTACATCAATCTTTAATGTGTAATCCGAACTTTCATCATTAAAGAACATCGAGCAAGAACGTGAAGTTTCTTTTTCATCTTCTCCAATTCTAACGAGCAGCTTGTCTTTGGGATTCCAGCTGAAGCCTCCTACATGTAGCTTTGTCGTCTTCATAATCATGTGGCTTTTTACTAAAACTTCACCTGATCATCATTAGCAATGACCATGTAATATTGTTGGTGTTTAGAATACTTGAACTCTGCTTCCTGATGATGATTGCCTTGACTTGATGAAACTTGTAAGCAATCGATACGATTCTTGTACAGCTATGGATGTAATTACATAAGTCATGAAAGCTCGAATACAAACTTAGGATATCCTAAGACTCAAGCTACGTTAGGATCAAACCTAACAAGTAAAACAATTTATGTATTATGTGTTTCCCGTAACCAGCAGGAGAACATTTTCACACCTAAAAACTACTGAGGTGTTTGAGGAATTACGGGATCGACATGTCCCCACCTCAGCCTTAACGCAACGTCGGTGATCATATACTCCTAACTAGAAGTGAACCAACAAGATACATAAATTGTACATAAAACTTTTTACAACAACATACAATTAATTTAATACATAAATAAAACAGATATATGAAACTGTATAAACAACCTGTGAAGCTCCAAAGAACTCCACTCTTCGCCCACACAGGCAGATCAATCCATTTTGCCTTCATCAAATCTTTGTATGTTGAAGAAAATATATTATTCCTGCAAAAGACAGAAACCAACAAACCAACACAAAAGATTGGAAATCTACCACTACAAAGAGTGGATCCACATATCTGTAGATCGAGGAAACAAAAAACCAAACAAAACAAAAAACGAAAAAAGGAGGAACAAAGAAAGACTGACTACCGATTGATTCACCAGGAGAAACTCTCCGGTGAACCACCGGCGACCACAGAAAACAGGTAAAAGAGGAAAAAGAAATACAGTCAGTCCTCTGTTTCTCTTCCCTCTTTTTCCTTCATAGATAAAAAAAGTGGAAATCTACCACTAGAAAGAGTGGATCCACAGATCTGTAGATCGGGGAAACAAAAAACCACACAAAACAAAAAATGAAAAAAAAAGGAACAAAGAAAGACTGACTATCGATTGATTCACCAGGAGAAACTCTCCGGTGAACCACTGGCGACCCCTCATTCTTTATTCTTTCTTCTCCCTTCTCTAGTTGAATGAATGATTTTGTGTTTGATTGTGGCATACACTGATAAAGATGTTACAGTCCCATTCAGTTTTATTGATAGCGACCCCAAGCTGATTGAGAATATGCAAATGGCGAAATTGCATTCTTTTGATTTCAAGGCAGATAAAATCGAATTTTGATGTAGTTGAGTTGTGTCAAGTTTATTTTATAATTTTCTATCACCTATGCATTTTATACATAGTTGTACGGGCCCAATTTGAGTTAAGTACCCAAATGCATTGTGTCTCAGATGATACTTGGGTCCACACGACAAAGTCGTGCAAGACCTTGTCTCCTAGTGGCATCATGAGGATCCAGCAAAGCCCAATCAACATGGGATCCAACCGTCAGAGCCCCACTCGACATGGGCATTTCAGTCGACCTTGATCCCAGACGACTTCAAGTTTATTGGGTTAAATATGGTTCAATGTCAGACTATCAACAACCCTGAGCCTGCACACAGGATTCACACATAGGGCCCGCGAACCCATACACCCCAAGCGAAGAGGCCTATACGGCCTAAAGGTTTCCAGGAGGCCACATGACTCGAAAGCTCTACAACAGGCCCTGAGCATATTACTTAATGTCTCAGCTGACAACACATGAGTAAAGTCCTAGTCGACGTTGCCTCATATTATGCAGTGCCTTGTAGACATAGCTCACCAATCTACACACGACTAATTCTTTCATAATTAGGAAACTAAGTATTTGGATTATGAAAAATTGCCTACAAACTCGGTAATATAATTCAAGTACAATAGCGATTACACATAATCCCAGATATCTAGGCAATCAAAGCAGTCTTTACTCTACTTCCATTTCCTAAATAGAAATTTAATTCTACACTTCCAAAGAATCATAAACCGACTAAAGGGGCTACTTCACGGCCTATAAAGGATATAGATGAATGGGTATTATTGCGGAAATCCGGTGACGCAGTGGAATAGTGAAAATCAAAATTTTCTGATTTCAGAACTTTTTCTCAGATTAATAAAATAAACTTATTTATTTTTTTATCCAATAATCAAATTATGAAATAAAACATTATAAATCAAATTTATGTGAATTTACCGAATTGCCCTTAAGCATTGTATTTTATTCATTTTAGTCCGAAATTGTTCAAAACAATTTTGAATGATTCTAAATCATTTCTAATATGAATTTAACATGTCCCAAATGTCAAAATACAATTGGCAACAAAAATCCCAAAATTTGACATCAAGGCCGTGAGCCTCAATGAAGCACCAAAGTGTGCATTTTGCAATTTCAATGTTCAAAACACATCCAAATGAAATCCAATCAACATAAGATTTAATATGTATCATATACACATCCAAATAAACAACATAAGTGAAAAGCCCCAAATTTGGAAGTGGTCTTAAACCCTAATTTTTCAACTCTAGAATTTAAGAGTGGGTCATTTAAGAGTGGGTCAACAACTCTAGAATGACAACAAGGTTCTAAAACCATGAAAAGAATGCTAACTAGCTTATTAGAAACATCCTATCAACTTTATACATGCTCAACCCTTTTATCAAACTTTCATCCACCAAAAATACAAAGAATAAAGAATAGAAAAACACAAGAACATCACAAGGTGAAGCCCACAACAAGAGGAACATTTTTCCCTCTAATGGAAGGTTGGAAATACTTACTAAATTCCAAGCTTTTCTTGTTTTTGCCTTTCTTTCTCTCAAGCTTCTTTTTCTTTTTTCAATGGAGTTTTTGATAAAGTGTATTAGGTTAACAAAACCTAAATGAAACAAAACAATATATACTTGCACAAATCTTGCCTTGCCGAATTTCAAGCATAGGAAAATATCATGATATTTTCAATTTTGTTTCATTTAAAGCCTTTTATCAACTTGCATTTTTAATCATCAAACCATTTAATGAATTAAAGTAAGTCAACAAAAGCAACTCAAGTCATTAAAATAAATATCTTAACTTTAAAATATTTATATTTTAATTAATTTAATCATGTAACAATTAATTAATTAATTAATTAAATACAAATATATTAAATATATGTATTATATTTACATTAAATATTAAATACATATATATTTATGATTAGTCAAATATCTCAATTTGACAATTAATTAATGTGTATTTGAATTAATCTAACATTAAATGCAAATACACAAAAATTAAGGAAATGAGTATCGGGTCCCTACACATGTATTTTGCGTTTAACCTTTAAACGACTTAAATAATCAGTATTATTTATAAATGTTGCCCTAGTGCTCTACGAGTATGTTTCATTAGTGAGACTCTCTAGATTCAGGCATATCCGTCATGAAATCCAATTTCGTGTCCATAATTTATCCACCTGTAAATTATGACGACCACATATAATCTCCTGAATCATACAGGTCGAGGTCATGGAAAATGTATAATTCCTCCGTCACAGGTATCCGGATAAATCCCAGAGATATAGAAGTAAACGTCAAATCTCTATAGGGATTATTCAGTCGACTATTCTATTAGCAATCTCAAAAAGAACATTTAGAACTAACTTCTAAATTGTACCACGGGCCCATGGTTTTTATCTGATTGCTAATCATATGGAATACATATGCTCTGATACACAGAACTAACGGATCCTATCTCGATACACACAGGACACCCTGAGGATCTATCCACACCCAACGAACATGCGGAGGTCTGATCTAAATAGATCAGTGACGTGACTGCCATCTAAGTGTGGAAGATATCTCATGCGCCCACAGTGGTATCTCAAGTCGAAGAATCACAAGTGCTACTCAACCCGATAAGATTCTTATTACGTTGGTTGGTGTACCATCCATTAAGAATCTTCGGTGAGTCGTTCAGTGTTTATCCGCTATAAACACCTACACGTCTATACTAGTCCCCAAGACTTATGTTCATTGAGAAACCATTGGAATCATATATTACAGTATACGACATGTACCGGTCTCAACGGGTTTACTATACTGACCAAGTAGTGTAAACCTTGACCAGGAACTGTCTGAGAATGACAACGTCATGATACTACTCAATGTCAGTTGCGACGCTTTTGCAACAGCACCATGACTAGTCATTCTAAGGTCATTACGTCTATACCATATTAAAAGATACATTATATTATAGAAGCTACATATATTATTCATAATAATAACGTTTTACAGTAGTATTCATAAAGAAATACAACCGGGAATTGACGCTCTGAGCACCAACCCCAACAATATAATCCAAGGGATTGATTCATTCATGCTTCGGTACTCACACTCGAGTTCTCAAGGCATACATTACTCCATAAACACTAGCCTATCTCCCTCATGGCTATCTACGAAGATCAAGATAACATTTTCTCTTCCCTTTATTTTGTTCGTCATCGTCATTGACTTGAGCTTCGGAGTGCCTATGGCATCCACCACACTGGTGGGTAGTTGTTTTACGCTCACTTAACCTTTGTTTTGTAGAACCGCTAGTGTCCTTATAATATAAATTCTCGATTGTAGACCGAAGGCGAAATTCAAAGTCTATAATTTGGTGCCCACCGTGGGGCCCGATAATTCATAGAAAACAAGACTTTCTGGCAATCTACGAATAAACTATCAGACCATCTATGGCATCGAGGAATGAAAACACCCCAGATATTATGTATGCCCCACCAGCTACTCTACAAGAACGATTACAGGCGTTGGAAGAAGAAAACCTTGCGAAATTGAAAACCAGCACCAGTCTCCAAAGGTAGTTAGGGCAGATAACATCAACCTCTAAGCAACGAGGATTCCACAATCAACTAAGTGGTCCCATACTTCAAATCAATCTGTTGGAGGCTTTTGATGATGATGCATACCGTGATCGTGATAGAGTTGGTGTTTGGAGTGCCAATCCGAATTATACATTTTATTATTTATTAATAAAATAATTACATTTTTCATTTCATACCTCATTAATGGTATTTTCATTATGCGTATTATATTGATGTATAGATATGGTAAGAATGACATCGACCTTAGAATAGTTTTGACATTAGGTGTAAACTATTCTTAAAGTAAATATTCATAGTCGTTGGCTTTGGAATACTATCGAATTCCTATAATAGAAGACTAGCACATGTCGTATATTGGAATTGGAGTTCCAATGGCTTAACCCGTTGTACCATGAGTTTTGGAAACTCGTATAGACATATGGGTATTCGTTAAAGTGAATATTGAATGACTCACAGGTGATTCCTAATAGTTGGAAGTACACACCACCGTCAATAGGAATCTTCTCGAGTCGGGTAGCATATGTAATCATTTGACTATAAGATAACATTTATTTTCTGTGAGATCCTGCACACTTTGATGTCATGTATGCCTGAAACCTTTCATGGTCTGACCTTTAGATGTTCGTTGGGTGTGGACCGATGCACTTAGTAATCAAGTACGAAGCAAGATAGGATCCGTCAGCCCATATGTGTACCATAAGGGGTTTAGGTATCCATGTGAGTAAAGTCATGATTCTTAAAGACTTTGGCCAAAGACGATCATCTTGGGTGAACCGCATCAGTTGTAAAGAATCGTGGACATATCGATATGAGATGTGTGCCTCAGAAACTTGACGGTATATTCTATGTTTCCTAAGCACAATTCGGATAGCCTACGACGGAGGGATTGTTAAACATATGTGATGACCTCGACTTGTATAGTTCAAAAAGGTCGTTCGTGTTCTTCGCGAATTCGGAGGTGGCCGAATTGCGTACATATTAGCTAGGCTTATATGACGAATGTGTCTGAACTTAGAGAGTCCCAATATGAAGTGTACTCGTTGAGGACTTGGGTAGCCGATTATTTTTTATAAAAGATAATATTCGATATTATAATTATCAATTAAGATAATCAAGTGTTATTGCATAACATTGATTATTTATTTTGACCTAATTGAATTAATTAGATTAATTCAATAATTACACAAGGGTTTAATTGTAAAATCATAATTATGTCTACCATTTGAGGATATTATGGTAATTGTAAGTATGTAATAATATGTGGTTTTGGCTTGATTTAATTGGATTAAATCAAGGTGACAAACATTTAACTAATCCATTTCCTAATCCTTGGCTTGATTTAATTGGATTAAATTAAAGTGAAAGACAATGGAGATTAGTCACACCTAATTATACATATTTGGACAAATTAGATTAAGCCCACTTAAAAGTTGATTACAACTTTTATTAATTAAAAATTGCCTAAGTTTTGCTATAAATAGCAAGCTTTAGGAAGGTTTTAATTACAAGAAAATTAATAAGCATAAGCAAATTCTTAGAGAGATTAGCCTAAGTTAGAGAAGTGTTTAGAGAAGCTTGTGAGGTCACTACAATATTTCATCTAGGAGAAATCAAGATTGGATCTTGAAGTGAAGCTTGGAAGCATTGGAAACAAGATTGGATCTTGAAGTCAAGCTTGCACACCTTGGATGTTCTCCAACAATTTCAACAAATGAGAGGTAGATTGGATCTTGCATCAAGCTTACTAGGTAAAATTTGATATTCTCCTAAGCTATATTTATTTGTGTATTAGATGTATGATCACATAGCCTAATGTTGAATAAGGCTAATCAATTGTGTTAGGATACTTTAGAAGTATAAACACAACATGCTTATAATTTAGGTCAAAGATGTTCGTGTTGGACATGGAACAATTAATAAGAGTTTGGAACTCTAGATTATAGCTTAGAGCTATCGCTACCATTCTAGATTCACTTGACCATCTTTAGGTGAACTAGAATTGTTCATGAGACATTTCTAATTGGGATTTTAAAATGGTTTGTGTATTGGATTCAAAATTTACGCAAAAGCGTATTTAGAATAAATTTATGTTTTTGAAAATATTTGATGTTTAGAACAACTTGATTTTTATTCTATAACATGTGTTGATGTTGGTTTTGAAATTAAAAATTAATTTTGAGTATTTTTGAAGTGTTTAGGGAAGACCCGAATTAATTAGGGTGAGATACCCTAATTGCATCAGCTCTTTGGAAATTTTCTAGAGAGCTGAAGCTTTGAGTAACAAAGCAAAACAAAGAAAACAAATAAAAAAAAGGTGTGTTGTGCGCTACAGTGACACGCGTACTGTAGCGCGTGCGGGTACGCGCTACACGCGCTGATTTTATTTTCTCTCATTCTGGAGCTTCCGGAATCCGATTCAGTCCCGATTTTTTGCTATACTCTCGTAATGGAATATAATATTTCATTAAATAATTTAAAATGACAACCATACTTGATATCCATGGGTTAGACCTATTTTCACTGCCGGGGCACCGATCCGACCCTAGGGGTTCCACAACTGCCCCAACAGATCGGCCCTCAGCAGACCACTCAAGAGAGCATCAACTGCCCAACAAATAACATGGGTTTTGAAAAGAGATATTCACAAAAGACTGCATACAGAGAAGACAAAAAAGCTCAAAACTAATCTTCCTATTCTTTCAATGGTTAAGTTTCTTTACAAAATATATATAGTTAAAAATTGAAATAATTACAAAAAAGCTGAATAACCTAAGAGATATGTCCTCAACGACTTCGAAATATGAAGCATCGGCAGCAGGAACATCACCAGCATGAGTGTCCTTGATGTCATCATCGGCTGGAACATCCAGTACTTCGGTGACTGGATCGCCCGACACAATTGGTGTCTCCTCTCTTATTCGACTAGATCCCTCTCCAATCCCAATAGCCTCTTCTCTGACTACGTATCCTTCGACTACGACGACCTCCTTACCACCCTTAGGAGCCTATCTCTCTTCATCCTCCCTCTTGTTCGACGAAGAAAGACCAAACTCCATCTTTTCTTGCATCTTAATATATTTCATTGGAGTCCAGACGATGTGTTCCCCAGTAAAATACTGTCTCATAAGGCTGCTTCTCTATTTCATAATTGCCTCATAGGTGATCCCTTTCAGATGATCGACCAGATCATCATTCTCTCCCCTCAAGCTCTCCAGCCCCTCATTATAAGCCTCAATCTCAGCCTTTAGGGTCGCTAGAGTAGCCTTCATCTTATGTTCAGCCTCTTTGATATCTTCTCTGATGACTCAAACGCCGCTCTTAGCTTGGCATTATCTTTCCACATGTTAGACTTGGAATGTGTTATCGGCTCCTTAGCCTGCACAATGGCTTCTCTATTATCACAGTACAATGGGATCGAATCCGAAATCTAAGCACAATGCCAAGTTCTGTTTTAAAATTTCTAATCCAAACAGCTTCTTTAGTAGCTTTTGAAGTAGCTATAAATTTCGCTTTGGTGGTGGAATCAGCTGTGGAGCCTTGCTTTGAACATCGCCAACTAACCGCACCGCTATTAAAAGTAAATATGTATCCGGATGTAGATTTTCTATCATCTGAATCTCCCTGGAAGTCAGAGTCTATATAACCTTTAACTTGTAGCTCATCTTCTCCATATATGACAAACCTATCCTTAGTACCCTTAAGATATTTCAGGATATGTTTCACGGATATCCAATGATCATTACCTGGATCAGATTGATATTGGCTAGTAACACTGACGTTGAAACTGATATCAGGTCTTGTACATATCATAACATACAGAATACTTCCAGAACAAGAAGCATATGTCAAGCTAAACATTCTAACTCTCTCTTATGAGTCAGCCGCGACCTTTCGATTCTTTTAGGGTAATGCTGTTGGGGAAGTTGTGGAACCTCTAGGGCAAGATCGATGCCCCGCATAGCGGAAGTGGGTCTAACCCATGGATATAAAATATGAGAGTATTTTTAAATAATTTTATGGAATATTGTTTCTGTTATGAGTCCGTAGGAAAAAACCAAAGACGAATCGGAGTACGAAAAATCCGGAACGGAGAAAATGAAATTTTAGCCCTCATGGGCAACAGTTCTCGGTGTGTCGCGACGGGCAGGCTTGGGAGTCACAATGCCCAATCTGTGAATGTTCGATGTCGCGACGCTCAAGGATGAGAGTCGCGACGCCCACAACTCTGAGAGGTGAGTATCACGACGCTTGAGATTAGAGTCGCGACGCTGCCTAGTGTAAAATATTGGCAGTGAGTAAATTTTCCTTGAATCCAATCCAAAACACTTACAATTTTCTCCAAACACTTCAATAGACCTAGCAAGCTTGATACAATGATTAAAAGGTAATCTAACTTAAGCTAATTTGATGTGCTTATACAAGCGACTATTAGAAGTGCTTAAAAAATTAGGTAGGTTCTAAGAATAATAAACCTTAATGATATGGTCAACTACATTAATTAAATCAGAACTAAAGTCAATATATCAAACAAAATGATACAAGGTTTGGCCGAATTATAGTATGGCAAGAATTAGGCCAAATTATTCAAATAGGTCATTCCCATTAAAATGGCTTATGTGCTTCAATCTAGAATGACATGGACCACGTGGAATAGTTTTGGACCCACTCCATTGAAGCTCTTATGGTGCCCTTAAGTTGTTTATTGCTATCGACCATGACATTTTGTGCTAGCCCCGCTATTGCGTCTCTAATATTCTTGGCTCTTTGGCGTGTGATTGGACATATTGGCATTTATAAAGGCTCTACCAAATAGTTGGCCATGACATCTAATGCCTCTTGAGTGGTTGGATTTGTGTCATTCCCTCATTCTTGAAAAGGATTCGACCTCGAATATGTACCTATATAAAAAAGAGTTAAGTTAGAGAAATTAAATGTAGCAGACACGTTACACTTACCTTGCAAATCCATCTTGTACACATTGTCATTAATCCTTTCCAAGACTTGAAAATGACCATCCTCTTTAGGTTCTAGCTTGGATTTAGGCTATTCTGGAAACCTCTCATTGCGTATGTGTACCCAAACCCAATCACCAGGCTAAAATACCACATGCTTTCTACCCATATTGGCATGAGAAGTATATTGCTCATTCTTCCTTTGTATGAGTTCTATTGCTTTCTCATGTATGTGTTTCAATAAATCAACTTTATTTTTTCCATCTAACCATGAATACTCATCGATAGGTAATGGTAACAAATCTAATGAAGTTAGTGGCTGAAAACCATTAATAATTTCAAATGGTGAAAAAGAGGTATAAGAATATGATGAGAACATTCTTGGAACAAGCCAAGAAAACCCACATGAGATTGAGATCGTTCCCAAGAAAGCCAAGATAGTTTGGTCTCAAACTATAAACCTCTGAAAAACAAGCAACTGAAACCTAGAGTGCTAATTAGGGCGCCACAAAAGGGTTTGCAAACCTTTGATAAGCCAAATTCAATGAGAATAAGTTGAGGGTTACTCACAAGCTCATGAAAATAATATATTTTATTAAAAGATAGGTTGTTTTCAAAATAGAGCCAAAGTGAGCCTTTTATAAGGAGGCCTTAACCAAAATCATGCATTGCTTCATGGATCCTCTTAGCTCGAGACCTAGTGATTGGGCCCTCTAGAACGTGCATGGTAGTGGTACGTCCTTGTGCATTATGGGCTGCATCTCGTGTCTCATCAGAATGAATGCTACAAATATATGCAAATTCAATAAAAGGCAAATATTCTTCCCAAGACTTCAAATTTTTACCAACTACAGTACACAACATCTGTGATAAAATTCTATTAACTATTTTTGTTTGTCCATCCGTTTATAGGTGACAAGTGGTAGAATATAATAATTTAGTATCCAATTTAGCCCACAACACTTTCCAAAAATGGCTAAGGATCTTAACATCTCTATCTAATAAAATACACATAGGTATACCATGGAGTCGCACTATGTCCCTAAAAAACAAATCGAAAATGTATGTGGCATTATGATATGCAATGAAATGCTCCATTTTACTAAACCTATCAACCACGACAAATATAAAATCCTTGCCCTTCTTTTTCCTCGGCAAACCAAATTCTAGATATATCAACCCAAGTTTCACTAGGCACAAACAAAAGAGTTTACAAACTATGAGGCATCAATTTAGATGTAATTTTTTTTATATAGTCAAAGAAAGATGAGGGTCATGGAGAAGTATAATATAATTGTTCGAAAAGATAATGATTAGCTGAGAGTGATGTTTGAGTCATCAGAGAAGAGAGCAAAGAAGGCTGAACATGAGCTCAAGGTTACTCAAACGACCCTAAACGTGGAGAGGGAGACGCTGAAGGATGAGATTCAGGCTTATAAACAGAGGTTGGAGAGCCTAAAAGAATAGAAGAATGATCTGGTTGATCAGTTGGAAGAGGTCGCCTATAAGGCAATAATGAAGGATAGGATCAACCATATGAGATAGTATTTTACTGAGGAATACGTCACCTAGACTACAATGAAGTGGATCAAGATGTAAGAAATGATGGAGCTTGGTATTTCTTCATTGATAGATGGGGAGAATGAAGAGGGAGAGACTACTAAAGGTGGTAAGGAGGTCGCCGTAGTCAAAGGAGACGTATCCGGAGAAAAGGCTATTGGGATTGGAGAGGGATCTATTCGATTGGGAGAGGAAACTCCAGCTCCGCCAGCCGATCAAGTCACTGAAGTCCTGGATGTTCCGATCGGCGATGACATCAAGGATGCTCATACTGGTGATGTTCTGAATGTCAATGCTCTAGCTATCTAAGTCTCTGAAGACTGATCTCTTAAGTTATTCAACTTTCTTGAAATTATTTTGATTTTTGACTAATTACTTTTTATAAAAAACTTCACATTTGAATGAATAGGAAATTAGTTTTGAGCTTTTTTGTCTTCTTTGTGTGTGGTCTTTTCTGAATATCTCTTTTCAAAACCTAAGTTA
>SKCR01017583.1:0-64630 GCA_019454045.1 Zanthoxylum bungeanum | reverse complement strand
GGAAAATCCTCAAGTCCAATTCCCAGTCTGCAAATTTTCAACGCCTTTCAGTTTGTTCGCATCAAGCATACGCGCAAAATGATTTGTGGATTGTGCCGCCATCGCCAATCTATCATAGAGATCACGAAAAACGGTTAGCAGAAATAAAGCAGTTTCATATAATATCAAAAGCATAAACTAGATCATGGATTTTTAATCTAATATGCCCCTCCCACTAAATCATGCATTACTGTAATCCCAAAACAGAATACAAATATTTAATAGTTAAATTAAATATAAATAGTGAAAAGTGGATCCCATGAATATATTTCGGCTCACAGCAGAGGCACGGTCTCGCCTACGTATATTCATCAGGTAGACAAACTCATTTTTCAATCATTCACTAATGACTCCTAAGTAACCGGTCCTGGCCGTTTCTCGTTGTCGCTGCGAAGGCAGGCCCACAAGGAGACGTACCAAGGTTAAACTCGTCAATGATAAACTCAAGTTACTTACGTAATTCTGACAGCTAGGGCACGTTCAGAATTCCGCTTTTACTTGAATTTACCTAGTATCTAATATACATCCGGTATAAATAAATCTTATCGGCTACACCCTCACAGCAGAGGCACGGTCTCGGATGTAGTCACAAAGAGATATTCATAAACCGTATTGACAAGACGGACCATATAACATGCATCAATTACATAATTACATTAAACCTTATTATTAGGGATTTTCCGCTAAGTGTCATTACACCCTAAATCTAACCAGTTTAGATCCTAATAAGCATGCACAAAGTCAAGAAAACATGATTAAACATTGATTCAATGAAGGCTAATCATTTTAAGTGGCCTAGAATCAGACTCGCTCTGATACCATTTTGAAGGGGTTATTTAGGGGGTGAATCCGGTAATGCAGCGGAAGCGGTTGAAATCCGATTTTCAGATTTCAAAACTTTTTCTCGGATTAATTAAATAAACATATTTATTTAATATTCCAATAATCAAATTATGAAAATAAATTCAATAAAACATTTTAAGTGAATTTACCAAATTACCCTTGCTTTGTATTTTTGTCCGTTTTAGTCCGAAATTGATCCAATCAATTTTGAATGATTCTAAATCATTTCTAGGATGAACTTATGATGTTCAAAACATCAAAACACCAAAGCAACCAAAATCCCCAAAATTCCATGCCATTGCCGTGAGCACCATTTGGTGCCAAAATTGACCATTTGGTCATTTCATGCTTCAAAACTCATCCAAATGAAATCCAATCAACATGAAACTTTGCATGCATCATATGCACACCCAAATGCTCAACATATCTCAAAAGCCCCAAATTTAGAATAGGTTATAAACCCTAATTTTTCAATTTCCACAAAATTGGGCAAATTAGGCCATTTACATTAAATCAAATGTTTCAATCATCAATCTTTCATCTAATTCAAGTCTCATACAATGAAACAAACTCAAGATCAAATCTAGGTTATTTAAGAGTGGGTCAACAACTCTAGAATAGCAAAATGGTTTCATAAACCTTAAAAGAATACATATAACTACAATAGTTACATCCTTTCTTCATCATACATGCTTTACAACTTCACCAAACTTCCATCAACAAAAACGCAAAGAAAAAAGAAGAAATAACCTAAGGATGTCATATATGGAAGTCTAGATCCTAAGGAACAATTTCCTTACTAATAGTAAGTTGGAGAAAACTTACTAAAATCAAGCTTTCCTTGGTTTTTCCTTCTTTCTCAAGCTTCTTTAAGGTTTCTTCAATGGTGTTTTCTTTTTGTGAAATGTGATTAGGTTTTGTGAAATGAAAAGCAAATAAAACAATTTATACTTGTCAAATTAAAGCCTTGGCCGAAAATGCACCAAACCAATACAACAAATATAAATTTCAATTTCATTTACTTTATCACTTTATCAACTTGCATAAATATCTAATAACACTTTAATGACATTTATTTAAAGTCAACAAAGGCAACTTAATCATTTAATCAAAATATCCTAATGTAAAAATATTTATATTTTAATTAATTTAATCATTTAACAATTAAATAATTAATTAATTAATCAAATACAAATATATTAAATATATGTATAATATTTACATTAAATATAAAAAACATATATTCATTTAGGATAAAAGTCAAACAACTTTTGACTATTAATTAATGTGTATTTAAATTAATCAAGTATTAAATGTAAATACACAATAATTACGTAAATGACTATCGGGTCCCTTTTCATGTATCTTGTGTTTAACCATTAAACGACTTTGTAAATAATCAATATTATTTATTAATGTTGCTCTAGTGCTCTACGGGTATGTTTCATTATTGAGACTCTCTAGGTTCAGGTATATCCGTCACGAAATCAAATTTCGTGTCCATAATCTATCCACCCGTAGATTATGACGATCACGGATAATCTCGCTGAACCATACAGGTCGAGGTCATGGCAGATGTATAATTCCTCTGTCACAGGTATCCGGATAAATCCCAGAGATATAGATGTAAACGTCAAATCTCTATCGGGATTATCCAGTCGACTATTCCATTAGCAATCTCAAAAAGAATGTTTAGAACTAGCTTCTAAACTTACCACGGGCCCATGGTTTTATCTGATTGCTAATCATATGGACTACCTATGCTCTGGTACACAGAACTGACGGATCCTATCTTGATACACATAGGACACCCTGAGGATCTATCTACACCCAACGAACAGGCGGAGGTCTGATCTAAATAGATCGGTGACGTGACTGCCATCTAAGTGTAGAAGATGTCTCATGTGCCCACAATGGCATCTCAAGTCTAAGAATCACAAGTGCTACTCAACCCGAGAAGATTCTTATTGACGCTGGTGTATCATCCATTAAGAATCTTCGGTGAGTCGTTTAGTTTTTATCTGCTATAAACACCTGCACGTCTATACTAGTCTCCAAGACTTATGGTTCATTGAGAAACCATTGGAATCATATATTCCAGTATACGATATGTACCGGTCTCAACGGGTTTACTATACTGACCAAGTAGTGTAAACCTTGACCAGGAACTGTCTGAGAATGACAACGTCATGATACATCTCAATGTCCGTTGCGACGCTTTTGCAACTGTATCATGACTAATCATTCTAGGGTCATTACATCTTTACCATATAAAAGAATAGATTATATTATAGAAACTGCATATATTATTACTGATAATAACGTTTTACAGAAGTATTTAACAAAAATACAACCGGGAATTGGCGCTCTGAGCACCAACCCCTACAAGATCTGGGTGAAACTTCTTATATTTTAGGCATAAAACTCTATAGAATAGAGAAAAGAAGCTTATTGGATTTTCTCAGTCTACGTACATAGATAAGATCTTAGAAATGTATAATTTCAGTAACTGTAAGACAGTTAACATATCTTTCCACATGGTATACTTCTTTCAGAAAAAATATGTCCGCAAACTGAAGACCATATACACCTACCCTGATGCGGCCTCCCATAGACACGCAGACATACTACCAATGAGATTCCGCGGGGTCTATCCAGAGCGAAGCTGTTTTCCGTACCATCGGTAAAACACAACCTCCTATCGCACTTGCATAAGTATCCAATACTTAAATATATGAGAACTATGCCGTTGTGCCATCACAACGTGCACAAGTGCAATACTAGTCTATTCCGCATTATCGATGTCCGATCTCGATAATACTCCGACTAGGGATATTTAATGATTAAACTTTTTTGTATTGATACTGTCTCATATCATCTCAATACGGAATTAATCATATGGACTTTTGCCATCAATATATCAAAGTAAATAATTTGCAAAACGGCAAAAGGGCAATTTCATGATCACATAGTTAATTTCGTACAATAATACAATATCATTTACAAAACAGTGACGCTATGGGTCATAATGTCTAACAATCTCCCACTTGGCCTATAGCCAGTCACTCAAGCATCTAATACCTGAACTATGTATATGTCGTTCAAACACTTGCTGATGAACAGCCTTTGTCAGCGGATCTGCAATGTTGTCATCCGATGCGACCTTCTCGACCTTTACATCGCCACGATGTATAATCTCCCGAATCAGATGGTAACGTCGAAGAACATGCTTGGATCGTTGATGAGACCTTGGTTCCTTAGCTTGTGCTATAGCCCTGTTATTGTCACAATACAATGGTACGGGCTCAGCTGCTAACGGAACTACTCCTAATCCGATTAGGACTTTTCGGATCCAAACTGCCTCCTTTGCTGCTTCTGACGTAGCAATATACTCCGCTTCTGTTGTTGAACCGGAAACAGTATCTTGCTTGGAAGATTTCCAGCTCACTGCTCCGTTATTCAAACAAAAAATGTACCCGGATTGCGACTTGAAGTTGTCCTTGTCGGTTTGGAAACTTGCATCGGTGTACCCAGACACCTCAAGTTCTCCACCTCCATAAATTAAGAAAGCATCCTTAGTTCGTCTAAGATACTTAAGGATATTCTTAACTGCCATCCAGTGACCTTCACCTGGATCGGCCTGATAGCGACTGCACATGCTTAAAGCATATGACACATCAGGTCGCGTACACATCATGGCATACATGATCGACCCGACTGCCGAGGCGAACGGTATCCGACTCATGTATCTCTCTCTTCTTTAGTCTTAGGACACATGTCTTTAGACAGAAGGATACCACGTGACATAGGCATCAATCCCTCTTGGATTGATCCATGTTGAATCGCTTCAACACTTTGTCAATATATGTACTCTGGGAGAGTCCAAGTAGCTTTCTAGATCTATCTCGGCAGATCTTTATTCCCAGAATAAAGGCTGCTTCTCCCAGATCTTTCATGGAGAATTTTAATGAAAGCCAAGCTTTCACCGACGTTAGCATGGGAATGTCATTGCCTATAAGCAATACATCGTCGACATAAAGGACAATAAAAGTCAGTGCTCTCCCACTAACCTTCTTGTATACACAAGGGTCATCATCGTTTTGTACGAAATCATATTCTTTTATGATCTCATCAAAACGCTGATTCCATGACCGTGATGCTTGCTTCAATCCATAAATGGATCGATTTAACTTACAAACCTTGTTTGCAAGTCTAGGTACGATAAAACCGTCAGGTTGTTGCATATAAACATCCTCCAAAAGGTTTCCGTTAAGAAAGCGGTTTTAACGTCCATCTGCCATATCTCGTAATCGAAATATGCAGCTATTGCAAGCATTATCCGAATGGATTTAATCATGGCAACGGGTGAGAAAGTTTCGTCATAATCAATACCATATTGCTGACGATACCCCTTTGCTACAAGCCTAGCTTTGTACGTTTGCACGTTGCCATCCATGTCGGTCTTCTTCTTGAAGATCCATCTGCATCCAATAGGCTTTACGCCTTCTGGTGCATCAACCAGTGTCCAAACTTGGTTGGCGTACATGGAATCCATCTCGGACTTCATGGCTTCTTGCCATAAAGCGGAATCAATATTCTGTATTGCTTCCTCATACGTAGCCGGTTCATTATCCTCAATAAGATTAATATCTACATGAGGCGAGATCAGGAACCCATACCTTTCAGGTACTGTCCTGACTCTCTCCGACCTACGCGGTCCTTGTGTATATGAAGATTGTGGTAAAGACTCATCCCGGATGGTCTGTTTATGTTCCGTCGTTGATTCATTGCCAGGAACAGTATCACTACGATTTTCATCGAGCTCCACTTTCCTCCCACTTACCACTGCATCTAGGAATTCCTTCTCAAGAAAAAATGCATGTAGAGCAACAAATACTTTGTTCTCTTGTGGGTGATAGAAGTAATATCCTTTGGTTTCCCTAGGATATCCCACGAAAAGGCATTTATCTGATTTGGGTTCTAGTTTGGTACCTTCCAAACGTTTAACATATGCCCAGCATCCCCAAATCTTCAGGAAAGAGAAACCTGGTTTCCTTCCTGTCCATATCTCATATGGAGTCTGTTCAACAGACTTTGACGGAACCTTATTCAATATAAGTACTGCACTGTTTAATGCGTATCCCCAGAAGGATATTGGTAGCTCAGTCCGACTCATCATCGACCTTACCATGTCTAACAAGGTACGGTTTCTCCGTTCAGACACACCGTTTAATTGCGGTGTTCCAGGAGGAGTCCACTGTGAAAGAATACCATATTCTTTCAAGTAATCTTGAAACTCATAACTTAAGTATTCGCCACCACGGTCCGACCGCAATGTCTTAATACTCTTTCCTGTTTGTTTTCTACTTCGTGTCGAAACTCTTTGAATTCTCAAAAGTTTCCGACTTGTGTCTCATTAGATACACATAACCATAACGAGATGCATCATCTGTAAAGGTTACGAAGTAATGATATCCACCTCTAGCCTGGCTAGACATGGGCCCACATACGTCGCTATGAACGAGGGCTAACAGTTCTGTGGCACGTTCACCTTTACCACTAAAAGGTGATTTAGGCATTTTGCCTAAAAGACAAGATTCGCAGACATCATATGAGTTAAGATCAAATCCGTCTAAGTACCCACTCTTCGAAAGTGTGGATATGCGAGTCTTGTTAATGTGTCCTAGACGACAATGCCACATGTAAGCTTCATCTTTTAGATTACTCCTTTTGAGCCTTTTGTTTGTTATTTTATGTTTAGGAGATTCATTTATATTCAAAATATAAAGGCCATTATTTGCAATGGCAGTGCAAATTTCTGCATCATCTTTATATAAATAACACCCAGTGTTTCTAAAAACAAAAGTGTACCCTTGCTGGGTTAACAAAGATACATAAATGATATTCCTAGTCAAACTAGGTATATAATAACAGTTCAAAAGTTTAAGTAAATGCCCCGAGGGCAATTCCAAAACAAAAGTCCCTACAGCCAAAACAGCAACTGGAGTTCCGTTTCCGACTCGTAGATCAACCTCCCCTGAAGTCAGCATCCTGCTATTCTACAGATCCTGCAAATCAGTACATATATGAGCAGCACAACCAGAATCAAAAATCCAATTTTTAAAACTAGAAGTAGTCATATTTATCTCAATAACAAACATACCAGAGGCTAGTGCCTTGCCTGCCTTGATATCCTCCCTGTGTCCTTTGCCCATTCGGCAGTCACGTTTCCAGTGACCCTTCTTGCCGCAGTTGAGGCAGACATCTTGAGACTTGTTCCTTGGCTTCCCAGAAGCTTTTGTCAACTTGCCTTTACCCTTATTCTTATGTTTCTTCTTCCTCACCCCTCCAGTTGCTTTGGGCCCAGCCCTTGGCCTCTGAGAGGTCGATGCATAGTGCGCCTCGCGCTTGCCCCCTTTAAGGAGTTCTTTTTCAGACTCCTTCAAGATGGATAACAGCTCTCCAAGAGAGTCATCCGTGTCCATCAACTTGTAGTTGATTATGATTTGTTTCCAAGAATCAGGAAGTGACTGTAAGATCATATCTACAGTCAGCTCAGCCTCCAAGACTATTCCCATATTGGCCAACTCATCAATATCGGCGATCATTTGAGCCCCGTGGGCCTCAACTGATGCGCCTTCAGTCATTCGGGCGCGAAAGAGTTTCTTCACCAACTCGTACCTCTCCATCCGCTTGTTGGAGTGGTGGAGATCTCGCAGTCTAGCCATCATATTATAAGGATCCAAGTCCCTATTTTGGCGACGAAAGTGCTGAGTCATCGAAGATAACATAATAGCCTGAGCAGTGTCATAATCATTGCTGTGAGTTTTCCATAACTCCAACTCAAGTGTGTCAGTGGGCTTAGGCGGGAGAGGTGTCTGTATAGTGTACAGCATCCTCTCAGCCCCAAGGACTATCCTCAGGTTCATTTCCCAATCAGCGAAGTTTGTGCCCTTAAAGACATTGTCACCCATGATGATGTCTCGGACATTTACCTTGCTTGCCATCTCAACTACGATAGTCCAACTATCTAGTTAACGATAAAATGGGTACAGTCAAACTGTTACAAGAAAAAATAACAATGAATTAGTCCAACTAATTTTAATTATTGGCGAAATAAAATTGAAAGACGCGTAGGGCTAAGTATCTGAACGAAATTGAAAATTCAATACTAGCCTCCCACTATTTTTATCAAGTCTCTAACCCTTTGTTGAGAACTCGGGAAATCCTATTTCCTAGCGGGCTAGGATCCCGTTAAATAACACACAATCTTGACTTTGGCCAACAAATTATATGCTATTTAACTAGGTAGATCTCAAAGATCAATTGGATCCAATCCAATTCCTAGATCCGGTCAGGTGGACATCCAAGTCCAAAACATATGTATATTTACTTATGCCAATGTATCTAATACATTTTCCTAACCCATATCCTCCGAATCATCTAGGCCTTGGCTTTGGCACAACAAACCTAATGATTCCGGTTAAGCGGGACCCATTGACAAGGAAAGTTTCGTAATCAATGTCATTGGACAAGAAATGATCTTGACTTTGGCCAACAAATCACAACTTGGACAAGACACCGATGTGGAACAAAACTCTCATGATTCAAGTACATCCTCAATTGACAAAGGTCTTGACTTTGGCCAACAAACCAATGCCAATTTGGGATCTTGAACAAGAATCATTCAATGGAAGGATAATTGCTTAATATAAATTGAGGGATTTTTGCGTAATTGGCAACCAATTTATTATCTTTGTTAGGTCTCATCATCATACACCCTTAAGCATGCTTCTAAAACATCATAAAGTGCATAAAGTAAATTAATAGTGATATACGGATGGATATATAAAACAACTTGTTCCTAGAACAAATCACTCCCTTTCAACTCCCCGCTAGCAATATTCTACTTCTACCCAATTACATAATACAATAAGAGAAACCTCATTTACATTGAGGGGAATTAGGTGAGAAGAGAATACAAAGAGATAAAAGAGATAAGGCTGGACACTCATGTCCAATTTATAAATTCTAAATTTACAATAATTTCTAAAATTAACCTTTCCCTTCTAATATCCATCCGCTATATACTATTCATTCATCACATACATATATATTCATTCAAGACATGCTATACAACCAATCAAATCCAATTAATTAGTCTTTGTTTAAGTGATCATCCAATGTTCAAACAACGGTTTGATTTTGCGCGAGTCCAACTCGTTTGAGAATAAGTACATAAGGTACGAATTCACGAATTATATCGAACTACCCCTTAAATCCAATTTAAGTCGTATTCAATACTAATTCAATTTATTTAATTCCAAATTAAATATTTACACTTTTAATGTGCTTTAAAGATTTAGATTCTAAATCTAATCTAATTGGGTCTCCAAGCCCAACTAACATCCAATGTTTGTTTAATTAAATTCCGATGGGCTTTCAATTGATTTATCAAGGCTTGGGCTTTTGTCAATGTGGGTCAAACCCAATTACCAAGCCCAAATAAGGAATCACCCTCAAATGCCATAAAATCAATTTCAAGCCCATAAGACCCAATTAAACATTAAAGCCCATTTTACTATATTTGGACTTAATGGAGTGATTTAAGCCCAAATTGGATCCAATCCTTTTGGCCCAAATCTACTTGGCCCAACCAAGCCCATTATGCCCAAATATAATAATACAAGCCCAATTATACAATCAAGCCCATTAATTAAATTTTAATATTCCAATTTTAAAATTCAATTAATTAAAGTGTAAATCCATGATTAATTCATTAAACCAAATATTTCAAAAACATCAATTTAATTTATTAATCATCACTTGTTCAAAACATATGTCCAATATTTATTTGAAAAAAAATCAGGTCCTTTAACATGCCTTATTGCATTCGGCCAAGAGGGATTTTTGTTCGATTTGTTTTTCAATCCAATTGAATCACTAATCTAAATCTCGTATACGTTTTTAAGTCATCTAAAGAACTTATAAACAGAAAAATATAATCCATTACAAGGACCTCCATTTTCGGTCAAAGAAACAATTTTGGGGAAAAATCATCCAATGCATTTTTCTCAAAATTGATCATGCATTACATCATATATCATACATATAATCATGCTTAAGTCATCTAATGAACTTGTGCATGAAAAATCCAATCCATTGGAATGACCTACACATTCGGCCAAAGCAACATTTTGGGGAAAAATCATCCAATGCATTTTTCTTAAAATTGATCATATAATATATCATATAACATACATATAAGCATACTTTAGCATCCAATTTCACAAGAACATGCTTCAATCAATTTTCCCCAAATTAACCCTAATGTATTTCATGCTTAAACATGGCTCCATGATACCATTGTTGGTTTCTTTAATTAGTCCCAAAGAAAGATTAAGCCATAGAAATACAAATATCATACATGCAAAGCTTGAAGCATGGCGGAATCATACTTACTAAGCTTTGTGACGAAAATGATGAAGAGGATCCTTGAGTCTTCAAGGTGGAAGTTTCGGCCAAGCAAGAAGATGGAGAGAAGCTTCAAGTCTTCAAGTGTTCCAAGCTCCAAGGTTGTTTCCCTATCACCTCTTTTGATCCTTAAATGTGCTAGCAAAAATGGAGAAATGAAAAATGATTTTCTGCCTTTTTGATGAAGCTCACGACGTGCGTGAAGAAGAAGGAGAGGAGAGTGAGAGACTTTTCAATTTTCTTGTTCCTTTTTGTTTCAAAAACCGTGAGTCAAGAAAAGAAAAGCAATAATGATGTATGATATACCAAAATGAATTTTTTAGATAAAAAACTCTTCAAAAAACGTGTAAAGCTTTTTCCCTCCAAAAATTCATTAAATGGCATCATTATCTTACATTGAGAATAGAGACAATGTATCATCCCATAATGGTGACTAGATACATCCATCATCTATTTGTGTCAAGTAATGAGATATCGCGATGTGATTTGCGGATCCCACCCGTTTCAAAATACGAATGTGTCCGCAAACACTTTCGGGCTCGATTTCGCTAATTCCGAATTAACGCATTTCGTCGCGACGAGAATTAAATAATTACGCCTAGCGAAATTACTATTCAGATCGCTAACGAATTAATTCTAAATTAATTCGTTTGCCCGAATTAAAATCCGATTTTAATTCTGCGTCGAAATCTAATTTCGTTTATTATTTTATTGATTAATTCAAAATTAATCGATCTCTCTCTCTCTCCTAATAAGGCATTTTATCCAAGATAAAGTTTCTCCGTAATAAATTAAAGATTAATAAAGTTCGAATCAAACATCATAGGTGAATCTTCAAGAAGCGACCCAAGAGATTTTCGGATATGTTGGCAGTAAATATGGTTGTTGGATAATCCAAACACGTATGTACCTCGTACTACGTTCTTACCGATTTACAAGACAAGGTTGGCTTCTAGCAAAGCGCCATGCCTACCCAATTCTCCAGAAATATTCTTACTGGAATATTTGATCTTTATCAAGGTAGTATACCGTAGTATCGCGTACATCGATCCAGTATCGGACGATCACATGTTAGGCCTGGGGCTGGAAATGTGCCTGCCCCGTACGAAACATATATCGGACATCAAACAACTAGTCTCTTTAAATCGGACAATCCTGACCTGGTCATATTGTCCCGACGGTTGCAACCTTTTATAGAGTACTAGTTCTGTATCCAGCGTGATCATCATCTCCATATGTCTGAAGTGATACTTCCATCTTGACATCACATCCAGTACACTACGATTCTCGATAAACCCAGAAGAGGCGTACACAGAACAGTTAAAGCCCCGAACCACCAAAACCAAAGTTTACCAATTGTCGCAAGTACTAGCGATGCAAGTCTCAGGTTAAGACCATATACACCTACCCTGATGCGGCCTCCCATAGACACGCAGACATACTACCAATGGGATTCCGCGGGGTCTATCCAGAGCGAAGCTGTTTTCCATACCATCGGTAAAACACAACCTCCTATCGCACTTGCATAAGTATCCAATACTTAAATATATGAGAACTATGCCGTTGTGCCATCACAACGTACACAAGTGCAATACTAGTCTATTCCGCATTATCGATGTCCGATCTCGATAATACTCTGACTAGGGATATTTAATGATTAAACCTTTTTGTATTGATACTGTCTCATATCATCTCAATACGGAATTAATCATATGGACTTTTGCCATCAATATATCAAAGTAAATAATTTGCAAAACGGCAAAAGGGCAATTTCATGATCACATAGTTAATTTCGTACAATAATACAATATCATTTACAAAACAGTGACGCTATGGGTCATAATGTCTAACAGCGAGTACAAGGCACACATGAAGGAAATCAAAGCGGGCAAGACACCGGCTTCATGTATGTTTGTTATAGAAATAAATATGTCTACTACTAGTTTTAAAAATTGGATTTTTGATTCTGGTTGTGGTACTCATATATGTACTGATGTGCATATATGTTGATTAGCAGGAGACTGGCCTCAGGAGAGATTGACCTCCACGTTGGAAATGGGACATGAGTCGCCATTTTGGCTGTTGGCACTTTTGTTTTGGAACTGCCCTCGGGGCATGTACTTAAACTTACAGACTGTTATTATGTACCTAGTTTGACTAGGAATATTATTTATGTATCTCTGTTAGCCCAATGTGGGTACACTTTTGTATTTAGAAACACTGGGTGTTTTATACATAAAAATGATATGGAAATTTGCACTGCTGATGTAAATAATGGTCTTTATATTTTGAATATGAATCAATCTCAAACATATAATGTAACAAACAAAAGGCTTAAAGTAAGTAACAAAGATGAAACTTACATGTGGCATTGTCGTCCGGAACACATAAACAAGACACGTATATCCACACTTTCGAAGAGTGGGCACTTGGACAGATTTGATCCAAATTCATATGACGTCTGCAAATCTTGTTTATTAGGCAAGATGCCTAAATCACCTTTTAGCGGTAAATGTGCACGTGCCACCGAACTGTTAGCCCCCATTCATAGTGAAGTTTGTGGGCCCATATCTAGCCAGGCTAGAGGTGGATATGAATACTTCGTAACCTTTACGGATGATGCATCGCGTTATGGTTATGTGTATCTTATGAGACACAAGTCGGAAACTTTTGAGAAATTCAAAGAGTTTCGACACGAAGTAGAAAAACAGACCAGAAAAAGTATTAAGACATTACGGTCGGACCGTGGTGGCAATACTTAAGCAATAAGTTTCTTGATTACTTGAAAGAATATGGTATTCTTTCACAGTGGACTCCTCCAGGAACACCGCAATTAAACGGTGTGTCCGAATGGAGAAACTGAACTTTGTTAGACATGGTAAGGTCTATGATGAGTCGCACAGAGCTACCTATTTCCTTATGGGGATATGCATTGAACAATGCAATATTTATTTTGAATAAGGTTCTGTCAAAGTCTGTTCAACAGACTCCGTATGAAATATAGACAGGAAAGAAACCAGGTTTCTCATTCCTGAAGATTTGGGGTTGTTGGGCATACATCAAACGTTTGGAAGGTACCAAAATAGAACCCAAATCAGATAAATGCCTATTTGTAGGATATCCTAGGGAAACCAAAGGATATTACTTCTATCACCCACAAGAAAACAAAGTATTTGTTGCTCTACATGTGGTTTTCCTTGAGAATGAATTCCTAAATGCAGTGATAAGTGGGAGGAAATTAGAACTCGATGAAAATCGAAGTGATACTGTTCCTGGCATAGAATCCTTAATGGAACATGAACAGTCCATCAGGGATGAGACTGCACCATAATCTTCGAATACACAAGGACCGCGTAGGTCGGAGAGAGTCAGAAAACAACCTGAGAGGTATGGGTTTCTGATCTCACCTCATGTGGATATTAATCTTATTGAGGAAGATGAGCCGGCTACGTATGAGGAAGCGATACAAGGTATCGACTCCGATTTATAACAAGATGCCATGAATTCCGAAATGGATTCCATGTACACCAACCAAGTTTGGACACTGGTTGATGCACCAGAAGGCGTAAAGCCTATTGGTTGCAAATGGGTCTTCAAACAGAAGACTGACATGGATGGCAACGTATAAACGTACAAATCTAGGCTTGTAGCGAAAGGGTATCGTCAACGACATGGTGTCGATTACGACAAAACTTTTTCACCCGTTGCAATGATTAAATCCATTCGGATAATGCTTGCTATTGCTACATATTTCGATTACGAGATATGGCAGATGGACGTCAAAACCGCTTTCCTTAACGAAAACCTTTTGGAGGATGTTTATATGCAACAACCTGACGGTTTTGTCGTACCAAGACTTGCAAACAAGGTTTGTAAGTTAAATCGATCCATTTTTGGATTGAAGCAAGCATCGCGTTCTTGGAACCAACGTTTTGATGAGATCATAAAAGAATATGATTTCGTTCAAAACGAGGATGATCCTTGTGTATATAAGAAGGTTAGTGGGAGCGCACTGACATTCATTGTCCTTTACGTTGATGATGTATTGCTTATTGGCAATGACATTCCCATGTTAACATCGGTGAAAGCTTGGCTTTCATTAAAATTCTCCATGAAAGATCTGGGAGAAGCAGCCTTTATTCTAGGAATAAAGATCTACCAGGATAGATCTAGAAAGCTGCTTGGACTCTCCCAGAGCACGTACATTGACAAAATGTTGAAGAGATTAAACATGGATCAGTCTAAAAGGGGACTGTTGCCAGTGTCACATGGCGTCACTCTATCTAAGAACATGTGTCCTAAAACTCAAGATGAGAGAGACAACATGAGTCAGATACCGTTCGCTTCGATAGTCGGATCGATCATGTATGCCATGATATCTACGCGACCTGATGTCTCGTATGCTTTGAGCATGTGTAATCGCTACCAGGCCGATCCAGGTGATGGACACTGGTTGGCGGTTAAGAATATCCTTAAATATCTTAGACGAACTAAGGATGCTTTCTTAATCTATGGAGATGGAGAACTTGAGGTAACTGGGTATACCGACGCAAGTTCCCAAACTGATAAAGATGACTGTAGGTCGCAATCCGGGTATATATTTTGTTTGAATAACGGAGCAGTAAGCTGGAAATCTTCCAAGCAAGAGACTGTTGCCGATTCAACAACAGAAGCAGAGTATATTGCTGCAGCTGAAGCAGCAAAAGAGGCAGTTTTGATCCGTAAATTCCTAATTGGATTAGGAGTAGTTCTGTTAGCAGCTGAGCCCATTCCATTGTATTGTGACAATAACGGGGCTATAGCGTATGCTAAGGAACCGTGGTCTCATAAACGATCCAAACATGTTCTTCGACGTTTCCATCTGATTCGTGAGATCATACTTCGTGGCGATGTGAAGAATGAAAAGGTCGCATCAGAGGATAGCATTGCAGATCCACTGACGAAAGCTATTCCTCAGCAAAAGTTTGAGCGACATGTACATAGTTCAGGTGTTAGATACTTGAGTGACTGGCTATAGGCCAAGTGGGAGATTGTTGGACAATTATGACCCATAGCGTCACTATTTGTAAAAGACATTGTGGTTTTTGTACAAATTAACTATGTGACAATGGAAATTGCATTTTATCATTTTGTAATTTGATTACTTAAATATATAAATGATAAAAGTCCTTATGATTAGTTCCAGATTATAAGATATGAGACAATATCAATCCATAACGGTTTAATCATTAAATATCCCTAGTCGTAGTATTATCGAGAATGGACATCGATAATGCGGAATAGACTAGTATTGCACTTGTGCGTGTTGTGGAAGCGTAACAACATAGTTCTCATATATTTAAATATTGGATACTTATGCAAGTGTGATAAGAGGTTGTGTTAACCGATTGTACGAAAACAGCTTCGCTCTGGATAGACCCCGCAGAATCCCATTGGTAGTATGACTATGTGTCTATGGGAATCCGCATCAGGGTACATGTATTTGGTCTTAACCTGAGACTTGCATCGCTAGTACTTACGACAATCAATACGTTTTGGTTTTGGTCGTCCAGGACTTTAACAGGTTCTGTGTGCGCCTCTTCTGGGTTTATTGAGAATTATAGTGTATTGGGTGTGATGTCAAGAGGGAAGTATCACTTCACTTATATGGAGATTATGATCACGCAGGGATACAGAACTTGTACTCTAAATTGGTTGCAACCATCGGGATAATATGACAAGGTCATGATTATCCGATTAAAGAGACTGGTTGCTTGTAATCCGATATATGCTTCGTACGGAGCAGACATGTTGGGTTTTCTAGGTCAAACCAAGATCATATTAAGCTATAAAATGTATAAATACAACGAAGTAAAGTTACGGAAATACTCACTTTGATCGGCTTTGCGATGCGAAGAGCATAAAAAAATTTCTGCTTCTTGAAGCTCTCGGCCATGCCTGTTTTTTTTGCTCCATGTTTGATCTCCAAGCTCCAAGCTTTGTGTGTGGATTCCATGCTCATAAATGGGTTTCCCTATCACCTTTGTGAGACTCCTTTGAGTGCTAGCTCTTGAGATTTTGCAACAAAATCATGAAGAAATGAGCCCTAGGCTCACGGCAACAACAAGAGAAAAAATGGGGAGAGTTTCGGTCATGAAGAAAAGAAAAGAGAGAGAGAGTGAATGTTGTGTTGTGTGTTTTGGATTTCAAAAATCTAATACAACTTACCACTTTCCAAAATGGTATAAGGCATTAAAGCCTTTCAACAACTCCCATCAATCACAAAAGTGACATGCATCACATTACTCAAAGTTGATGTGACTACCATCACAAGAATGACTAATGATGTGACGCGTGATGTGACTTGTGGGCCCACTTGATTCAAAATGCGAGTGGTCCCGCAAACACTCCCGGGCTTGGGTTCGCTAATTCCGAATTAACGAACTTTCCGTTGCGAAGTAATTAAATCAAATTTAATTAAATAATTTTGCCAAGCAAAATTACTATTCACGTCGCTAGCGAATTAATTCTAAATTAACTCGTTCGCCCGAATTAAAATCTAATTTTAATTCCGCTTGAAATCTAATTTCATATAATATATCAAATATATTATTTTATTGATTAATTCCAAATTAATCGTTCTCTCTCTTTAAATAGTATTTTATCCCAGATAAAATATCTCAGTAATTAATCATAGATTAATTTTCTCTCTCTTATAATTAATCCCAGATTAATTATGTGTGAGTCATACGTCATCGGTGAATCTTCGGGAAGTGACCCATGAGATACTTGGATATGTTGGCTATAAATCCGGTCGTTGGACTATCCGAACACGTACGTACCTAGTACTACGTTTTTACCAATTTACGAGACATGGTTGGCTTCTAGCAAAGCACCGTGCCTACCCAATTCTCCAGAAATATTCTTAAAGGAATATGTAATCTATATCAGGTGTAGTATACGTAGTATTGCGTATTGCGATCCAGTATCAGATGTCACATGCAAGGCCTGGGGCTGGAATTGTGTCTGCCCCGTATGAATTATATATTGGGTCTCTGGTAACTAGTCTCTATAATCGGATAAACATTACCTAGTTATATTATCCCGATAGCTGCAGCATATAAGAGTACCGGTTCCGTATCCTACGTGACCATCATCTTCATATGACTGGAGTGATACTTCCATCTCGACATCACACCCAGTACACTACGATTCTCAATATACCTAGAAGAGGCGTACACAGAACCTGTTAAAGCCCTGGATGACCAAAACCAAAGTATATTGATTGAAGCAAGTATTAGCGATGCAAGTCTCAGGTTAAGACCAAATACGCCTACCCTGATTCGGACTTCCATAGACACATAGTCATACTACCAATGGGATTCCGAGGGGTCTATCCAGAGCGAAGCTGTTTCCGTACCATCGGTAAACACAATCTCCTATCACACTTGCATAAGTATCCAATACTTAAATATATGAGAACTATGCCGTTATGCTCCCATAACACGCACAAGTGCAATACTAGTCTATTCCGTATTATCGATGTCCAATCTCGATAATACTGCGACTAGGGATGTTTTAATGATTAAATCTTAGTGGATTAATACTGTCTCATATCTTATTAATTCGGAACTAATCATATGGACTTTTATCATTTATATATCCCGGTAATCCAATTACAATTGATAAAAGAACAATTTCCTTTGTCACATAGTTAATTTGTACAACAACACCATGTTCTATATAAATAGTGATGCTATAGGTCATAATTGTCCAACAATCTCCCACTTGGCCTATAGCCAATCACTCAAGTGTCCTACACTTGAACTATGTACGGTTCGCTCAAACTTCTGCTGAGAAACTACTTTCGTCAGCGGATTTGCAAAGTTATCATCTGATGCGATTTATTCGATCATCACATCGCCATGATGTATGATCCGAACGAATCAGATGAATAGTTGAAGTATATACTTGGATCGTTGATGAGACCATTAATTCTTTAGCCTGTGCTGTAGCCTAGCTCAGCTGCTAACAGAACTACTCATAATCCAATTAGGATTATTTAGATCCAAAGTGCTTCTATTGCTGCCTCAGCTGCAGCAATATTCCACTTTTGTTGTTTATACGGCAATAGTTTCTTGCTTGGAAGATTTCCAGCTCACTATTCCGTTATTCAAACTATATAGTACCCTTATTACGACTTATAGTCATTTTTGTCGGTTTGGAAACTTGCAGCAGTGAACCCTGTCACTTCAAGTTCTCATTCTCCATAGCTTAAGAAAGCATCCTTAGTTCATCTGAGATACTTAAGGATATTCTTAACATCAATCCAGTGACCATCACTTGGATTCGCCTGATTGTGACTCCATATGCTCACAGCATATGAGACACCAGTGTAGGCACTCCATTTTTGCATATAAGTCCCTATGATGAGTCTCATTTGGAGACACTACCTTTTATGTCACGGAAGTCACGGGAAACGGACGTCGGAAGGGGAAACTCAGAATAAGTATGTCATCAGATCCATTTCACAAATTCACTGTCTTCGTTCGTGACCACGTTCGAACGTCAAGCAGATTGCGGGCATTCGTGTAGCATTCGAATAGGTGTTCGAATGGTGTCAGTATTTTTGGTTTTGCTGCTAGCTTCACACCCAAGCCCAATTAGCCCACCAAAGCCCATAAAACACATCCAAATTAATAAAACACATATTTAACACATTGGGAATTAAATAAAATCTAAAAATCATATACCAAATTAAAATAAAATCATGCCTAATTAAAATCAATCAAAAATATTATATACCAAACTAAACAAATTGTATGCCAAATCAAAACAAATTAAATATATCAACTTCCTAATTAACCAAATTTTGTCCCCCAATCAATCTTTGATTTTCCTTGTTTAACACTAAATCAAATCCCCCTTTAATGCATAAATCCCTTCCTTGTCAAGCAAGGATTCACCCATTCCTTTTGTCTATAAAAGAGACCCAAAACCAAGACACTCCCCCCTCACTTTTCACGCATATACAGCAAAAAAAGAGCTCTCAATTCACGCCTAAGACAATAACAAGAAGCAATAAATTTCTCTTCCCCTCCTCCATCTACATCACCGAAACTGATCACCCTAAACAACCCTTACATTAACCGAAAATCACCATTGGAATAACCCTTACATTAACCGAAAATCACACCCTCATACAGTAGCCTAAACACCTTAAAACAGCCCCAAAATCACCTAAAACAGTTACTAAAAACTGCACTTAAAGCCTTAAAAAAACATCCAAAACAGTAGCCTAAAATATCAAAAATAGTGACCGAAATACAGCAGCAAAACAGAGGGAAAACAGCAGCCCGAACAGCAAAGCAGCAAAGGGAAAAGTTGAACCAGTGAACCGGAGGAGTTGCGGAGCATCCATCCTTCCGACGACCGTGTACGGTACTTCCGAGAGTCGACATAAAAGGTTAGACCTGATGGCACCCTTCATATTTATTTTTTATTCATCTTTTAATCGTTTTAGTTATTTATTTCGTATGAGAGTCGTTCATGGATGCATGTTGTGGCTTTGAATAAAATGGAAAATGTGTCGCCTCTTGTGGTATATAGGATGGAAACCCAGACATAAATTCCGTAGCCGAATCCGAATGGACGGTAGTGCGGTCTGTACTTGGGATACAACTCCACGTACCACTTGAGCAAACGGCGCATATTTTATTTTATGTTGTTTGATTCGTTTATTATCCGTTATTTAAATTCTGAATGTTATTTGTTTGTGTAATAATGAGATAAAGCGTATGGGCTTAGTAAGTTGGATTAAAGGTCCTCCATTTCGAGGGATTAAAATCCTTTACCACGATGCTTTGCCGCGCTGGATGATGTATATTCGGTTGAATGTAAGATATGTTCAATCGAGTATACAAAGTCCGATATCGTTGTCTTTATTTTTATATGCATTATGTCATTAGCGCATGGGCTTAGTAAGTTTGATTAAAGGTCCTCCGTTTCGAGGGGTTAAAATCCTTTACCATGATGCTTCGCCGTGCCGGATGACGTATATTCGGTTGAATGTAAGATGTGTTCAATCGGGTATACAAAGTCTGATATCGTTGTCTTTATTTCTTATATGCATTATGTCATTAGCGCATGGGCTTAGTAAGTTGGATTAAAGGTCCTCCGTTTCAAGGGGTTAAAATCCTTTACCACGATGCTTCGCCGCGCCAGATGACGTATATTCGGTTGAATGTAAGATGTGTTCAATCGGGTATACAAAGTCTGATATCGTTGTCTTCATTTTTATATGTATTATGTTATTAGCGCATGGGCTTAGTAAGTTGGATTAAAGGTCCTCCCTTTTGAGGGGTTAAAATCCTTTACCACGATGCTTTGCCGCGCCTTGTAGCCCGTTATTATTTATTAGGTGTCATCTATTCATCCGTTAACGTATGCGTCACGTTATTTACTTTTTTTGAGGTCACTGCTGTAACCCCATTCGAACGCGTTTCAGAACGCCGCACGAACGCATGTTTTCTGTCTCAGTTCATTCGAACGCGTTCTCGAATGCTACACAAATGCGAACCTTCTGTTTCCCATTCGAACACGTTTATAAACGCTATTCGAACGCGCATGTATTTCCTTTATTTTATCATGCATCAGGTTTGGACCCGTTCGAACGCGTTATCAAACGCTATACGAACGTGAACCTTCTGTTTACCGTTCGAACGTGTTTTCGAACGCTACACGAACGCGCACACACTGAACTGAGTCATTTTCATCACATGTCATGCATAATTGTTTCTTAGGTGATTTCTCTTGTATCATGTAATCAATCATACTATTTGTATTCCTACATTTATTTATTTGATGTATTCATGAGATGGTATTCAAGCATGATTTAGCCCATTTAGTTGTTCATTTTCAAGCATGATTAGTCATTTATTTTGCGTTTGGAACTTGCATTATGTTTAGGTTGTTCTTTGTTTTCCGCATTATATGATCGAAGTATGTTCATGAGATTTCCGTGTGCAGCATGTTCGCTGTTATTCCAATTTGCTTCCATGCATGATTGTACAATTATTATCTACTGGCATGCCTATGATCGAATGTAATGTGCTTATGACATTGTATGCTAGCCGTATTTATCTCTATGCATGCAAATTTGGACATAGATTATATGCAAATAGGTTGTATGCAAATTGGGACATAGATTAAATGCAAATAGGCTATATACAAATCCGGACATAGGTTATATGCAAACTTAGATATGAGCCTTGTATTTATGCATGCGAACTTAGGAGTAAATTATCCTTGGAAATAAATGTTGCTTAGGCTTGGTTGAATTATCGCACGAATCATTTTATTACAAGTGGCATAAGTAAGGGACCATTCTGAACCCAATGGTTTGAGGTCTTCCCTTGCGAGGGGTGAGTGCGGTCTTAAATCTTTGTCCCGGTTCACACCGGGTGGGGACTCCATTATTCTTCAATTTAGTCCCCCGTGGGCTACTCCGTACTCCCAACCAGGCCGCGAGCCCGGAACAACATGCGTCACCCAATTTATGTGTTCCCACAGTCTGGCGACTCCACTGGGGATAGAGAATCGGCCCTGAAATAATGTCTTGTAATATTATGATTTGTGCTTTAATTAACCGTGTCTATTGTGGGTTAAAAGGGGTTTAATCAAATGAACTTTTAAGGCTGGGTAATGGTTTTGTGTCTTCCTTCATTCACTACCTTTATATAAGGAAAAGCTGTGAAGGAACCTAGATAATCAATTAATTGTAGCCTATTGTGATGGACTAATTTGTAGGACTCGTTGTTTATTCCTGTCACCAAGCGATAAGAGCCTAAGAGGCTAGGGTACTTAAGAGAGCCTCGCTCCACCCTCCCTCTGGGGAATCTACAATGGGAAATCCATCTGACAGTCAGTCACACACCATAACTCGTTGGCACGTACTGTAAGGTATAAAAAAGGTGCGCTCACTTGGTCGCTCGAACCCTTGAGTGGGGAGACCTAGTTGTGGGCAATCCTTCGCTAGCGAGAGTCTTTGTCTACATTCCTGCAAACCCACACGTAGACCGGGGTTGTATGGCCTATTGCAACTATTTCCTTGTGATTTTGGACCATCCTCATTTGGATACAGTTGGACTTCTTGTCAGAAATGCGAACTTGTTGGGCCATTTAAACTGAGACGAGTTCGTATCCTATGACAATTGGGCCAAAAGCTTCTGAAATGTTGATGGGCCACTCTGTAGAAATTATTTTCGTATGCTCGTGTTTGGGAACATTGTCGTTTGGATCCATTCAGATATTTTGTCATGAGGTATGGGCTTGTTGGGCCATTTAAACTGGGACAAGAACGTATCTTATGATGATTGGGCCAAAAGCTTCTAAAACGCCAATGGGCCATTATATGTTTGTGTTTAGGAACATTATCATTCGGATACAGTTGGACTTCTTGCAATAAGATGTGAACTTGTTGGGCCATTTAAACTGGGACGAGTTCACTCCTATGACAGTTAGCCCAAAAGCTTCTATAATGATGATGGGCCGATTTGTGTGAAAATTTTAATGAATTGATATATTCCTTATATCGCATGCATCTCATTCATCTCATGCATACATATATCCTGTTAACACCCTCTATGTCTATAAAAGACATCATAGATTCCTGTTGGGTTAGGAAAGAGGGAAGACTCACTAAAAGACCGGTAAAAGATATGAGTACATCCGATAATGAGGTATCCCAGATAGATCAGTTGGAAAACGGTCTCGCCAAAATTACTGAACAGTTGCAAGCCTTGACTACTGCTGTGGCTGGTATGGCTGTACCCCGTGCTGGGGGGAATTCTGAGAATGTAAGGCGCGAGGAGCCTCCGAATGGGTTGGGGGATGATATCCCCGCTTTTGATGACGACATGGCAGAGTATGCAACATGCAGAGTGATTGGGTCTCAGGCAAAATTTCAGAAGCTTCGGGATCATGTTGAAATAGTTACCCGCAAAATAAGGGGTAAACATGAAGAGTTGTTAGATTATGAGGCAATGACCTTCGAAGAAAAGTTTCCAGCTCAGTTCAAGATGCCGAAAATATTTCTTATATGCATTATGTCATTAGCGCATGGGCTTAGTAAGTTGGATTAAAGGTCCTCCATTTCGAGGGGTTAAAATCCTTTACCACGATGCTTCGCCGCGCTAGATGACGTATATTCGGTTGAATGTAAGATCTGTTCAATCGGTTATACAAAGTTCGACATCGTTGTCTTCATTTTTATATGCATTATGTTATTAGCGCATGGGCTTAGTAAGTTGGATTAAAGGTCATCCGTTTCGAGGGGTTAAAATCCTTTACCACGATGCTTTGCCACACCTTGTAGCCCGTTATTATTTATTAGGTGTCATCTATTCATCCGTTCACGTATGCGTCACGTTATTTACTTTTTTTTAGGTCAATGTTGTAACCCCATTCGAACGCGTTTCAGAACGCCGTACGAACGCATGTTTTCTGTCTCAGTTCATTCTAACACGTTCTCGAACGCTACACGAACGCAAACCTTCTGTTTCCCGTTCGAACGCGTTTATAAACGCTATTCGAACGCGCACGTATTTCCTTTGTTTTATCATGCATCAGGTATGGACCCTTTCGAACACGTTATCAAACGCTATACGAACGCGAACCTTCTATTTACCGTTCGAATGCATTTTCGAACGCTACACGAATGCGCACACACTGAACTGAGTCATTTTCATCACATGTCATGCATAATTGTTTCTTAGGTGATTTCTCTTGTATCATGTAATCAATCATACTATTTATATTCATGCATTTATTTATTTGATGTATTCATGAGATGGTATTCAAACATGATTTAGCCCATTTAGTTGTTCATTTTCAAGCATGATTAGTCATTTATTTTGCGTTTGGAACTTGCATTATGTTTAGGTTGTTCTTTGTTTTCCGCATTATATGATCGAAGTATGTTCATGAGATTGCCGTGTGCTATTGCATGTTCGCCGTTATTCCAATTCGCTTCCATGCATGATTCTACAATTATTATCTACTGGCATGCCTATGATCGAATGTAATGTGTTTATGACATTGGATGCTAGCCGTATTTATCTCTATGCATGTAAATTTGGACATAGATTATATGCAAATAGGTTGTATGCAAATTGGGACATAGATTAAATGAAATAGGTTGTATGCAAATCCGGACATAGGTTATATGCAAACTTATTTATGCATGCGAACTTAGGAGTAAATTATCCTTGGAAATAAATGTTACTTAGGCTTGGTTGAATTATCGCACAAATCATTTTATTACAAGTGGCATAAGTAATGGACCATTCCGAACCCAATGGTTTGAGGTCTTCCCTTGCGAGGGGTGAGTGCGGCCTTAAATATTTATCCCGGTTCACACCGGGTGGTGACTCCATTATTCTCTGGTTTAGTCCCCCGTGGGCTACTCCATACTCCAAACCGAGCCTCGAGCCCGAAATAACATGCGTCGCCCAGTTTCTGTGTTCCCACAACCAGGTCGCGTACATTTCTTTCAATGTACGAGTTCTCGGAGAGTGCCAATAACTTTTAGATCTATCCCAGTAGATCTTTATTCCTAGAATAAAGGTTGTCTCTGCCATGTAGCCTACGGAGAATTTTCATGAAAGCCAAGCTTTCACCGATTGTATTATGGGAATATCATTTCCAATAAATGATATATCATCATTATTTAGGACAATCATTGTTAGTGCGCTCCCACTAACCTCCTTATATACACAAGAATTATTTTCGTTTTGAATTAAATCATATACCATTATGATTGCATCAAAACGCTGGTTCCAAGAACACAATGCTTGCTTCAATCCATAAATGAATCGATTTAACTTGCAAACCTTGTTTGCTTGTTTTGGTACGACAAAACCGTCAGGATGTTGTAAACATCCTCTAAAAGGTTTCTGTTTAAGGAAAGCGATTTTGATGTTCAGGTGCCATATTTCATAAATGAAACATGCATCATTAGCAAGTATTATCCAAATGGATTTAACCATGGCAACGAGTAAAAGGTTTCGTCGTAATCGACATAATGTTGATAACGATACCTTTTTGCTACAAGCCTAGCTTTGTACGTTTGTATGTTGCCATCCATGTTTGTCTTCCTTGAAGACTCATATAGTACCAATAGGCACAATGCCTTCCGGTACAACAACTAGTGTCCAAACTTGGTTGGTATACATGGAATCCATTTCGGACTTCATGGCACTTTGCCATAATAGGGAGTCGATACCTTGTATCACTTCCTCATACGTAGTAAGTTCTTCTTCCTCAATAAGATTGACATCTACTTGAGGTGAGATCAGAAACTCATACCTCCCAGGTTGTTTTCTGACTCTCTCCGACTTACGCGGTTCTTGTGTATTCAAAGATTGTGGTACAGTTTCATCCTTGATGAACTGTTTGTGTTCCATTAAGGTTCGGTGTCTGGAACAGTATTACTCCGATTTTCATCGAGTTTTACTTTCCTCCAACTTACCACTGCATATAGGTATTCCGATTAGGAAAACCGCATGGAGAGCAACAATTAAATTGTTCTCTTGTGAGTTGTATAAGTACTATACTTTGGTTACCCTATGATGACCTACAATTTATGCACTTATCCGATTTAGGGTTTTGTTTGGTATCATCCAAACATATGCCCAGCATACCCAAATTATCAGGAATGAGAAAACCCAGTTTTTTTCCTGTTCATATCTAATATGAAGTCTGTCAAACAGATTTTCATGGAACCTTATTCAAAATAAGTTTTGTACTGTTTAATGCGTATCCCTATAAGGAAAATGGTAGCTCAGAGCGACTAATGATTAACCTTACTATGTCCAACAAGGTTCGGTTTCCCCGTTTGGACACACCGCTCAATTGAGGTGTTCCGTGAGGAGTCCATTGTGAAAGAATACTATACTCTTTCAGGTATTTGAGAAACTTATTGCTTAAGTATTTTCCACCACGGTCTAACCATGACGGTTTTAATACTCTTGCCGATCTGTTTGTCTACTTCGTGTCGAAACTCTTTGAATTTATCAAAAGTTTCCGATTTATGTTTCACAAGAAACACATAACCATAACGCGATGCCACATCCGTAAAGGTTACGAAGTGTTCATATCCACCTATAGCTTAGCTAGATATGGGCCCACTTACGTCACTATGAACGAGGGCTAACAGATCGATGACACTTGTACTTTTACCAAGTAAAAGCTGTTTTAGGCACTTTGCCTAATGAACTAGATTCATAGACATCATTTGAATAGAATCAAATCCGTCCTAGTATCTACTCTTCAAAAGTCTGGATATACGAGTCTTGTTTAATGTGTCTCAGACAACAATGCCACAAATAAGTCTCATTTGATTAATTCAGTTTGAGCTATTTGTTTGTCATGTCATAGGTTTGAGATTCATTTACATTCAAAATATAAATACTGTTATTCACATCTAATGTGGTTATCTCAATATCATCTTTATAAAATAAAGCACTTTAGTGTTCTAGAATACAAAGGTATACCCGCAACGGGTCATACTCTGATATAGACATAATGTTTCTAGTCAAACTAGGTACATTTTAACAGTCTCCTAATTTAAGTACACACCTGAAGGGTTGTTCCTAAACTTAGATTTCTACGGTTAAAACAGCGACTGTCGTCCCGTTTCTGACTCGCAGGTCATCTCAACTGAAGTCAGTATCCTGCTAATCAGCAGATTCTGCACATCAGTACATATTTATGTACAATACTTAGTATTAAAAAAATCAAATTTTGAAACTAATAGTGAACATGTTTTTGACAAACATACTTGAAGTCAGATCCTTGCCCCACCTTTACTTCCTTCATGTCTGCCTTTGTCCATATGGCAGACACGCATCCAGTGATCCTGTTTACCACAGTTTAGGCAGACATTTTGGGATATGTCATTTGTCTTCCCAGAAGACTGTGATGATTTTGCCCTTTGCCCCTTTTAGAAGCTCTGGCTGTGCCTCCTAGAGCATAGCCTTCAACTCTCCAAGAGTTTACTCTTGGTTCACAATGAACCTGCCCCAGCTTTCGGGTAGAGACTATAAGATCAAATCTTTGGTAGTCTCGGCCATGTAGGTAATGCCCAGCTAACCTAGCTGATCGATGTCAGCAATCATCTGAGACACCTAGTGCTCGACAGATGTACTCTCTGACATACGTTAGCAAAAGAATTTCTTTTTCAATTTGTACTTCTAAGATCTAAGAATAGATCTACGAAGATCTTTAATTTCATCATCATGATATAAGGATCTAATCCTTAATTCTGACGACGGAATTAAAGAGTCATTGCGGTAAGCATAATGGATTGAGCACTAAAGTTATCATTACATGAATCTTCCAAAGATCATGTTCTACTATTTGCTCAACTCCGGGCTTAGGCCCAAAAGGTTGCTCTATCAAATAGAATAACTTCTCAGTTCCGAGGACTATCCTGAGGTTTTATTCCCAATTTGAAAATTAAAGACGTTTAATAACATTTTCTCCCATGATTATGTTTTGAACACTAATTTTTCATTAATCTTGATTTCAATAGTCCAACTATCCAATCAATGATTTCGGGTACAATTAAATATAATGATTACTATAGTCTAACTATATAATCAACTATAATTTAATTATTTAAATTCAAATATATTGATTACTATAATCCAATTATATAATCAACTATAAATTGAAGTAGTTTGAATACAGTCCAACTGTTTAATTAAAACAACGGTAAAATATTAGTCTAACTAATATATTTATAAATTAATGACGAAAAATGAAATGAGCGCGTGTTGGAAAGTATCTAAACGAAATTGCAAATTTAATACTTGCCTCCCACTATTTTTCGGCGAGCCTCTAACCCTCTGTTGAGTACTTGGGAAACCTAGTTTCCTAGTGGGCTAGGATCCCGTTAAATAACACACAACCTTGACTTTGGCCAACAAACTGTATGATATTTAACTAGGTAGATCTCTAAGATCAATTGGATCTCATCCAATTCCTAGATCCAGTAGGTGGACATCCAAATCCAAAACATATATCTAATATATGCCAATATATCCGATATATTGCCTAACCTTTTTCCTCTGAATCAACTAAACCTTGCCTTTGGCACAACAAACTTAATGATTCCAGTTAAGCGGGACCAATTGACCTTGGAAAGCTTCGTAATCGATGTCGATGGACAATAAGTGATCTTGACTTTGGCCAACAAATCACAACTTGGACAAGACATGCGATATGGAACAAAGCCTTCATGATTCAAACACATCCGCGATGGACAATGGTCTTGACTTTGGCCAACAAACCAGTGCCAATCTTGGATCTTGAGAATGATTAATTAATGGAAGGAAAAACGCTTAATATTTATTGAGGGTTTTTCGCGTAATTGGCAACCAATTAATTATCTTTGATTAGGTCTCATCATACACCCTTAAACATGCATTCTAAAAGCATAATAAGGCGCGTTAAATAAATTAATAATGATATGCGGATGGATATTTAAAACAACTTGTTCCTACAACAAATCTCTCATTTTCCTCTCTCCCGCTAGCACAAATCTTACTTCTACCCAATTACATAACACTTCTAAAGAAACCTCATTTACATTTAGGGAAATATGTGAGAAGAGAAATACAAAGAGTCAAGAGGTAATAGGCTGGACACGCAGGTCCAATTTAATAAATTCTAAATTTATTACAATAATTTCCAAAATTGCCCTCACCCATCTAATATCCATCCGATATGCATTATTCATACATCACATCCATGTATTCACACAAAGCATGTTATCAATCAATCTAATCCAATTAATTAATCTGAAATTAATGACCATCCAATGTTCAAACAACGATTTGATTTGCGCGAGTCCAACTCATTTTAAGAATAAGAACTCAAAGTACGAATTCTTGAATTATATCAAACTATAATATTAAATCCAATTTAATTTGTTTTCAATACTAATTCTTTATTTAATTCCAAATTAAATAATTACAATTTATTAATGAGCCTTTGCGACTTAGATTCTAAATCTAATCATTACGGGTCTCAAAGCCCAATTAACATCCAATGTCCATTTAATTAAAATCCAATGGGCTTTCAATTATTTATAAGGCATGGACTTTGACAACCAAAGCCCAATAAGGAATCACCCTTTACCAAAAATCAATTTAGGCCTATTAGGCCCAATTAAAATTTTAAAGGCCCATTTAATCATATTTGGACTTTATGGAAATGGTTTTAGGCCCAATTGGATCCAACCAATTAACCTAAACCAAACTTGGCCCAACCAAGCCCATTAAGCCCAAATACAACTTTATAAGCCCAATTCCAAATTAAGCCCAATTAATTAAATTCCAAAATTCCAAATTTCACAATTTAATTAACTAAAGTGTATTAGCTATAATTAATTATTCAAATTAATATTTCCAAAATACCAATTTACATAATTAATCATGCTAATCATCATCAACACATGTCCAACATTATGGAATCAAAAATCATCTCATTTCCATGCTTTTGAAGCTCACGACAATTTAGGGTTTTATAAATCTGATTTCGATTTTAATTCAATTAAATCCTAAATCAATTTATCCCATGTTTTCCAACTCATCCAATGATCAAAAAACAAAAATCACCATGACTTTAGGGCACACTACACTTTCGGCCAAGCCAAAAAATTGGGGAAAATTAATCCAATTCAATTTTCATCAAATTGATCATGCATAACTCTAAGTTATCATCATTCAAGCATACTCAATCAATCAATTTTATCAAATCATGCTCAAATAAATTTTACCCAAATTTTAGCATAAGAACCCTAAATCCAATTTCATGCTTAATAATCGCTCTGATACCATTGTTGGGTTTTCAAGGTCAAACCAAGATCATATTAAGCTATGAAATGTGCGAATACAACAAAGTAAAGTTGCGAAAATACTCACTTTGATCAACTTTGCGATGTGAAGAGCACAAAAAAATTTATGCTCCTTGAAGCTCTCGGCCATGCCTCCTTTTTGTGCTCCATGTTTGATCTCCAAGCTCCAAGCTTTGTGTGTGGATTCCATGGTCATGAATGGGTTTCCCTATCACCTTTGTGAGACTCTTTTGAGTGCTAGCTCTTGAGATTTTGCAACAAAATCATGAAGAAATGAGCCTTAGGCTCACGGCAACAACAAGAGAAAAAATGGGGAGAGTTTCGGTCATGAAGAAAAGAAAAGAGAGAGAGTGAATGTTGTGTTATGTGTTTTGGATTTCAAAAATCTAATACAACTTACCACTTTCCAAAATGGTACAAGGAAATAAAGCCTTTCAACGACTCCCATCAATCAAAAAAGTGACATGCATCACATCACTCAAAGTTGATGTGACTTCCATCACAAGAATGACTAATGATGTGACGCGTGACGTGATTTATGGGCCCCACTTGATTCAAAATGCGAGTGGTCCCGCAAACACTCCCGGGCTCGAGTTCGCTAATTCCGAATTAACGAACTTTCCGTTGTGAAGTAATTAAATCAAATTTAATTAAATAATTTTGCCTAGCAAAATTATTATTCACGTCGCTAGCGAATTAATTCTAAATTAACTTGTTCGCCCGAATTAAAATCTAATTTTAATTCCGCGTCGAAATCTAATTTCGTATAATATATCGAATATATTATTTTATTGATTAATTCCAAATTAATCGTTCTCTCTCTTTAAATAGTATTTTATCCCATATAAAATATCTCTGCAATTAATCATAGATTAATTTTCTCTCTCTTATAATTAATCCCAGATTAATTATGTGCGAGTCATACGTCATCGATGAATCTTCGGGAAGCGACCCATTAGATCCCTGGATATGTTGGCAGTAAATCCGGTCGTCGGACTATCCGAAACGTACGTACCTAGTACTACATTTTTACCGATTTACGAGACATGGTTGGCTTCTAGCAAAGCACCATGCCTACCCAATTCTCCAGAAATATTCTTAAAGGAATATGTAATCTATATCAGGCGTAGTATTGCGTATTGCGATCCAGTATCGGACGTCACATGCAAGGCCTGGGGCTGGAATTGTGTCTGCCCCGTACGAAGCATATATCGGATCTCTGGTAACTAGTCTCTATAATCGAATAAACATGACCTAATCATATTATCCCGATAGCTGCAACATATAAGAGTACCAGTTCCGTATCCTACGTGACCATCATCTCCATATGACTGGAGTGATACTTCCATCCCGACATCACACCCAATACACTACGATTCTCCATATACCCAGAAGAGGCGTACACAGAACCTGTTAAAGCCCTGGACGACCAAAACCAAAGTATATTGATTGTCGCAAGTATTAGCGATGCAAGTCTCAGGTTAAGACCAAATACACCTACCCTGATTCGGACTTCCATAGACACATAGTCATACTACCAACGGAATTCCGATGGGTCTATCAAGAGCGAAGCTGTTTCCGTACCATCGGTAAACACAACCTAATATCACACTTGGATAAGTATCTAATACTTAAATATATGAGAACTATGTTGTTATGCTCTCATAACACACACAAGTGTAATACTAGTCTATTCCGTATTATCAATGTCCAATCTCGATAATACTACGACTAGGGATGTTTTAATGATTAAACCTTAGTGGATTAATATTGTCTCATATCTTTTTAATCCGGAACTAATCATATGGACTTTTATCATTTATATATCCCGGTAATCCAATTACAAATGATAAAAGAGCAATTTCCTTTGTCACATAGTTAATTTGTACAACAACACCATGTTCTGTACAAATAGTGATGCTATGGGTCATAATTGTCCAACAAGACACTATTCCAGCCCCAGGCCTTGCATGTGACATCCGATACTGGATCGTAAAACCCAATACTACGTATACTACACCTGACATAGATTATATATTCCTTTAAGAATATTTCTGGAGAATTGGGTAGGCACGGTGCTTTGCTAGAAGCCAACCATGTCTCGTAAATCGGTAAAAACGTGGTACGAGGTACGCACGTGTTCGGATAGTCCGACGACCGAATTTACTGCTAACATATCCAGGGATCTCATGCGTCACTTCCCGAAGATTCACTGATGACGTATGATTCGAACATAATTAATCTAGGATTAATTGCGGAGAGATTTTATCTGGGATAAAATACTATTTGAAGAGAGAGAACGATTAATTCGGAATTAATCAATAAAATAATATATTCGATATATTATACGAAATTAGATTTCGACGCGGAATTAAAATTAGATTTTAATTCGGGCGAACGAGTTAATTTAGAATTAATTCGCTAGCGACGTGAATAATAATTTTGCTAGGCAAAATTATTTAATTAAATTTGATTTAATTACTTCACAACGGAAAGTTCGTTAATTCGAAATTAATGAACCTGAGCCCGAAATATTTTTGCGGGCCCACTCGCATTTTGAATTAAAGTGGGGCCCACAAGTCACATCGTAAGTCACATCACCTGTCACTTTAGTGATGGAAGTCATGTCACCTTTTTGTGATTGACAACCAATCACTATTCATGATGGGAGTAGATGGAGGCATTGAATGCCATTTTTCCCTCCATTTTGCTTTATGCTTTCTGGAAAAGCATATACCAAAAGTGTGAAGGATTTTTGGTATTAGGTTTTTAGAAAACAAAAACAAAAGAATTGAAAACTCTCTCTCTCTCCCATTTAGCTTCAAAACCGTGAGCTTCTACCAAAGGAAAGAAAATTATTTTTCTTTCTTTTCTTGCTAGCACATTCAAGGAATCATATCAAGGTGTTAGGGAAACTAATCCCTTGAGCTTGGAACCAAAGATCAAAGTTTGGAGCTTGGATTCAACATTCAAAATGACACCTTTGCCGAAACTAGGAGGAGGCAAAATTTTTGTGTTCAACGCATCCAACATCCGTTCTTTGTAAGTATGATTCCGCCATACTTTATTTTCGTATTCACATGATTTCATTACTTTCTATGATCTTGGAAATGTCTTAGAGACCAGCATAACCAACCCCAAGCCGAGGGTGCGTCCTCGACCCTTCGCTGTACTCGAGTCACCTGTGCCAGCAGAGACCCCAGCAGAGACATATGTCCTTGCAGATGTAGATGAAGTTGCATTAGCGCGTCTGCGATTTCCTGGTGCCATCTGCAAAATAAGAATTCCGACACTATCAATGACACAAAATAATCATAATGATGCTAATGAAATTTCAATATTTTAATAACCATATAAACTTTTATCATTACATATGGACTGCTCAAAATATCTTTAACCACATAAACTTTTGTCATTACACATGGACTGCTCAAAATATCTTTAACCATGTAAATTTGTAATGGATACTGATTTGGAGATACACACCATGAACCAATGATCTAACACAATAGATCATATAACATGACCCTTTCTGTAAAGCACATTACCTAAAACTCCCTTAACCGATTGATCCTTAGCCAATAGCGGGACGAAATTAGAAATCCAGATTTTGTAACATTTGCTGCTGTTCTGGAATTTCCAGAACAACATAGTCATAAACATACATCTGGCAGTGACAGCATTTTGCAACATTAAAGCTTCTCCATGTCATTCACTTAAAAGATATATAGAGAAAAACATCAACATATGTTATAGACAGAAAGCACCGCACAATATATGCCAAGAATATGAATTTCCCCATTTTCTTTTTCGTCTAAAAAATTTAAGGTTTTATAGATATATATGAACTCCAACTTGTACGATAAGACATAAAGACAGAAGAGGAAAAATGTTTAACAAAAAGTAAACTATACGAAAATAAAATAAAAATTAAAAACATTTGGTAAAAATTTATCTTTTACAACTCCCAATATTAAGCTTAAAATGAGAATTAAACCAGACAAAGCCATTCCTAGATTCGACTATAACTGCAGGAAAAACATGCATATCAATATATGTACATGTGCAATTACTATCACTTTAGCACTGAGACGCCTAAAATTCACCAAATACACTATCGATTCCAAGTTCAAATTAAAAATTTCGACACTCATCTCCTTTTTTTCATCTCATATACATCAAAGCGGATCCAAAACATCTACTGATACACATATCTACTACTCCACATACAGACACACAACATATCACAAAACCCTATGATGCCCTTATTGTATTCAACAACCCAATCCGATCAAAATTAATTTTCCTCTTCTTCCGATTTGAAATAAAAATATAACAATTAAAGTCGAATTTCAAAATTACTAGTAATCAAAACAAGAAAGACACGTAATATAAATTAAGAAAGAATCAGAAGACAAAGTAAACTTATAGAGAGAGAGAGAGATGAAGATAACCTGAATGGAAGTTCTAGAGGATAGTTGTTTTGGACTGTGATCGCAACAAGTGAAGAGGAGAGAGCTATGCAAATTAGGGATTTAAGGGACATTTAGCGTCGAAATATTCGACGCTAACACATTGGCGACTAACAAAAAATTAGGGTTTTTTTAGGGAAATTTAATTATTTACATTTAGCATCAAACAACTAAATCAACGCTAAAAGTCTAACATTTAGCGTCGATTGACTTATTTCGACTCTAAATGTTAGACTTTTAGCATCGATTTAGTTTTTCGAAGCCAAATGTTAGACTTAACAATAATAATAATATGATAATAATAATATTAATAATAACAAAAACAACCATTCAACCATGATATAATAATAATTCAAAACAACAACAACAACCATTCATCCATGATGATAATAATTCAAAACAACAACAACCATCCATTATAATAATAAAAATTATTCATCCATCACATCATATACTAACTATATTAGTCACTATTATCTTCGGTATTTGAGGATTCCTGACTGGACTCGTACTCATCTTCAGTTTCAAATTCTTCTTCATTTGCTGCTTCCACGCTAACTTGAGAATGTAGAATTATCTCAACATCAGTATTTTCTCGAGTTAACGTGATATTTTTAGTAACTGTGATATTTGGTAAATGAAATATTTGTTTAGGAACTTCAAAGTTGTCAGAGACTTGTTGTGTTTCATCTGAAATTTCAACACTATCTTTCTCTTGTGTGTCCCAAATGCCCTTATGTTGTAACTTTTCTACCACCATCCATCCATTTCCTAACTTTGGGTCAGATATATATATCACAGACCGTGCTTGGGTATAAAAAATGTATGGATCATTCTTGTACTAATAACGTTGAACATTAATTGACGTTAGATGATTACTAAATTGAATTATCCTTTTTCTAGAATTTGTGTCAAACCACTTGCATTCGAATAGCAAAATACGTCGTCTGGGTCTGTACATCAACTCAATGACTGATTACAACACTCCGTAGAAGTCAACAATATCTGGGTCACATCCGTAAAGGTTACGAAGTGTTCATATCCACCTCTAGCCTAGCTAAATATGGAACCACTTATGTCACTATGAACGAGGGCTAACAGATCGATGACACTTGTACTTTTACCAAGTAAAAGGTGTTTTAGGCACTTTGCCTAATGACCTAGATTCGTAGACATCATTTGAATAGAATCAAATCCGTCCTAGTATCCACTCTTCAAAAGTGTGGATATACGAGTCTTGTTTAATGTGTCTCAGACAACAATGCCACAAATAAGTCTCATCTGATTAATTCAGTTTGAGCTATTAGTTTGTCATGTCATACGTTTGAGATTCATTTACATTCAAAATATAAATACGGTTATTCACATCTAATGTGGTTATCTCAATATCATCTTTATAAAATAAAACACTTTAGTGTTGTAGAATATAAAGGTATACCTGCAACGAGTTATACTCTGATATAGAGATAATGTTTATAGTCAAACTATGTACATTTTAACAGTCTCCTAATTTAAGTACACACCCGAAAGGGTAGTTCCTAAACTTAGGTTTCTACGGTTAAAACAGCGACTCTCGTCCCGTTTTCGACTCGCAGGTCGATCTCAACTGAAGTCAGTATCCTTCTAATCAATAGATTCTGCACATCAGTACATATTTATGTACAATACTTAGTATAAAAAAATCCAATTTTGAAACTAATAGTGAACATGTTTTTGACAAACATACTTGAAGCCGGAGCCTTGCCCTGCCTTTACTTCCTTCATGTCTACCTTTGTCCATACGAAAGTCACGCATCCAGTGATCCCGTTTGTCACAGTTTAGGCAGACATTTTGGGATATGTCATTTGTCTTCCCAGAAGACTGTGATGATTTTGCCTTTGCCCATTTTAGAATCTCTGGCTGTGCCTCCTAGAGAATAACCTTCAACTCTCCAAGAGTTTACTTTTGTTTCACAATGAACCTGCCCCAGCTTTCGGGTAGACACTATAAGATCAAATCTTTGGTAATCTCGGCCATGTAGGTAATGCCCAGCTAACCTAGCTGATCGATGTCAGTAATCATCTACGACACCTAGTGCTCGACAGATGTACTCTCTGACATACGTGAGCAAAAGAGATTCTTTTGCAATTTGTACTTCTAAGATCAATGAATAGATCTATGAAGATCTTTAATTTCATCATCATGATATAATGATCTAATCCTTAATTCTGACGACAGAATTAAAGAGTCATTGCGGTAAGCATAATGGATTGAGCACTAAAGTTATCATTACATGAATCTTCCAAAGATCATGTTCTACTATTTGCTCAACTCCGGGCTTAGGCCCAAAAGGTTGCTCTATCAAATAGAATAACTTCTCAGTTCCTAGGACTATCCTGAGGTTTTATTCCCAATTTGAAAATTAAAGCCGTTTAATAACATTTTCTCCGAGGATTATGTTTTGAACACTAATTTTTCATTAATCTTGATTTCAATAGTCCAACAATCCAATCAACGATTTCGGGTACAATTAAATATAATGATTACTATAGTGTAACTATATAATCAATTATAATTTAATTATTTAAATTCAAATATATTGATTACTATAATCCAATTATATAATCAACTATAAATTGAAGTAGTTTGAATACAGTCCAACTGTTTAATTAAAACAACGATAAAATATTAGTCTAACTAATATATTTATAAATTAATAACGAAAAATGAAATCAGCGCGTGTTGGCAAGTATCTAAACGAAATTGCAAATTTAATACTTGCCTCCCACTATTTTTCGGGGAGCCTCTAACCCTCTGTTGAGTACTTGGGAAACCTAGTTTCCTAGTGGGCTAGGATCCCGTTAAATAACACACAACCTTGACTTTGGCCAACAAGCTGTATGATATTTAATTAGGTAGATCTGTAAGATCAGTTGGATCTCATCCAACTCCTAGATCCAGTAGGTGGACATCCAAATCCGAAATATATATCTAATATATGCCAATATATCCGATATATTGCCTAACCTTTTTCCTCTGAATCCACTAAGCCTTGGCTTTGGCACAACAAACTTAATGATTCCAGGTAAGCGGGACCAATTGACCTTGGAAAGCTTCGTAATCGATGTCGATGGACAATAAGTGATCTTGACTTTGGCCAACAAATCAAAACTTGGACAAGACATGCGATATGGAACAAATCCTTCATGATTCAAACACATCCGCGATGGACAAAAGTATTGACTTTGGCCAACAAACCAGTGCCAATCTTGGATCTTGAGAATGAATCATTTAATGGAAGGAAAAATGCTTAATATTTATTGTGGATTTTTCGCGTAATTGGCAGCCAAATAATTATTTTTGATTAGGTCTCATCATACACCCTTAAACATGCATTCTAAAAGCATAATAAGGCGCGTTAAATAAATTAATAATGATATGCGGATGGATATTTAAACAACTTGTTCCTAGAACAAATCTCACCCTTTCCTCTCTCCCGCTAGTGACCTAGAATTGTTCTAGAGTTATTTCAAAGTGGTGAGGCTTGTTTGGTGTGGTAAAGAATGGATTAAAATGTTGGATTTTAAAGATTTGGTAATATTGGTCAATTTGATGAAATTGTAAAATTATGTTTCTTAACCCATTCCAAATTTAGGGCTTTTCATATATGTGATGTATTATAGTGTATATAAAATGCATGTAAATTTTTGGGCTGATTGGATTTGATCTTGACATGTTTTGAACATAAAAAGACTAAATTGCAAAATCTAAAAAATTATGGGTGTGTTACCGGATTGTAATCTGATTTTGATGAGTTGGACTTGTTGGAAATCATTTTAGAAATGATTTAGAATAATCCAAAATTATAATTGATAATTGGAGGACTAAAATTATCAATTTGCAAAGTTATGGGGCAATTCGGTAATTACAAAGAAATTTGATTTCTTGTGTAATTTTTCAGAATTTGATAATTGATAATTAAATAAATAAGTTTATTTAATTGATCCAAGAAAAAATTTGAAATCGGAAAATTTTGATTTTCCGTTATCCCGCTGTGTTACCGGATTTTCGCCGTAAAACCCCTACAAAATAGTATCAGAGCGAGTCTGATTCTGGCCACCCTAATATGATTATGCCTTTTAAATTCAATGTTTAATTTAATCTTTACTTGATACATGCATGTGTTTATTTAATTTGATTAAATAAAGTATAAAACATCTTTTTGTTGGAGTTTCTAGGTCCATAGGTTCGAATAATAAACATGAAACAAGTGCAAATACTAATCGAGAAAGTCGCGGAATGCTCACATCGATCGGTTGAGCGACGCTTTGACGAACAAAAATAAATTATGTTCACTGGTTTTGGCGTCTGCAGTCCACTGCAACAGCTCACTGGTTTGCGCCCATTGGAGGTCCTCGAACAAGCTCCAAGCTTCGTCGAACGATTCCTGGCTCATGGGTAGACTTCCCTGTCATCTTCGCATGTCTCTCGGAGTGCTAGTTCTCTTGATTTTTGCCGTAAAAACCAAGCACTTTGCTTCCCTTTTTCCTTCACTGCTCATGGCAGTTCACTGCCTGAACCAGAAGAAAATAAGCCCTCTTGGGCGTGAGAGATGAAGAGAGTTGAGGAGAGAGAGAGATAAATGTGTTGTTGATTTTTGTAAGAAAAAATTGGTAATATAATTTCCAAAACCAATACCAAATTTTTCCCTCCAAAAACAAAGCATTAACTGCCAACCACACACATCAACTTGCCATCAATCCATCACTTAGTGAATAGTGACTGCCGTCAATCACTCAAAGTGAAAGACATCCATCACTTGATTGATGAATAATATGACGCTAGTTGCGACTAGCGATTTGACTCTTGATTTGATTTGCCGCACACGAATTCGAAATGCGAATGCGCTCACAAATAATCTCGGGCTCGGGTTCGCTAATTCTAAATTAACGAACTTTCCGTTGTGTCGTAATTAAATCTAACTTAATTAAATAATCATGCCAAGCATAATTACTATTCACGCCGCTAACGAATTAATTCTAAATTAATTCGTTCGCCCGAATTAAAATCGAATTTTAATTCCGCGTCGAAATCCAATTTCGTTAATATATCGAATATATTAATTAATCGATTAATTCCAAATTAATCGTTCTCTCTCTTTTAAGGATATTTTATCCCAGATAAAATATCTCTGCAATGAATCCCGTATTAATTTTCTCTCTTATCATTAATTAATCCCAGATTAATATAAAGTGCGAGTCATACTTTATCGGTGAATCTTTGGGAAGCGACCCATGAGATCCCCGGATATGTTGGCAGTAAATTCGGTCGTCGAACTATCCGAACACATAAGTACCTCGTACTACGTTTATACCGAATTACAAGACAAAGTTGGCTTTTAGCAAAGCGCCATGCCTCCCCAATTCTCCGGAAATATCCTTACAGGAATAAAGGATCTATATCAAGCGTAGTATACCGTAGTATTGCGTATTTCTGTCCAGTATCAGATGATCACATGCGAGGCCTGGGGCTGGTAGAGTGTCTGCCCCGTACAAAGCATATATCGGATTACGAGCAACTAGTCTATTTAAAATCGGATAATCATGACCAAGTCATATTATCCCGACGGTTGCAACCTTTATAGAGAACCAGTTATGTATCCATGCGTGATCATCAACTCCATATGACTGGAGTGATACTTCCATCTTGACATCACACCCAACACACTACGATTCTCGATATACCCAGAATTGGCGTACACAGAAACCGGTTAAAGCCCTGGACGACCTCAACCAAAGTATATTGATTGTCGTATGCATTAGCGGTGCAAGTCTCAGGTTAAGACCAAATACACCTACCCTGATTTCGGACTTCCATAGACACGTAGTCATACTACCAATGGAATTCCGAGGGGGTCTATCCAGAGCGAAGCTGTTTCCCATACCATCGGTGAAACACAACCTCCTATTACACCTGCATGAGTATCTTATACCCAAATATACGAGAACTATGCCGTTGTGCCCTCACAACGCGCACAAGTGTAATACTAGTCTTTTACACATTTATCGATGTCTTATCTCGACAATGCTCTGACTAGGGATATTTAATGATTTATCCTTCATGGACTGATACTGTCTCATATCATTCTCAGTCCAGGAACAAATCATAGGGACCTCTCATCATTTATACATCTAGGTTATCTAATCATAAATGATAAGAGTGCAATCTCCTTTGTCACATAGTTAATTTGTACAACAACACCATGATCTGTACAAATAGTGACGCTATGGGTCATAATTTTCCAACAATCTCCCACTTGGCCTATAGCCAGTCACTCGAGTCTCTGACACCCGAACTATGTACGGTTAGCTCAAATTGCTGAGAAAAGCTTTCGTCAGCGGATTTTCATGATTATCTTCTGATGGGATTTATTCGATCATCACATCGCCACGATGTATGATCCGAATGGATCAGATGAATATCGAAGTATTTATCTGGATCGTCGATGAGACCATTAATTCTTTAGCCTGTGCTGACGCCTAGCTTAGCTGCTAATAGAACTATATCTAATCTAATTAGATCTGTTATTGACCCAGATGGCTTCTATTGCTGCCTCAACTGCTGCAATTAACCCGCATTTGTTGTTTATTCGGTAACAGTATCTTGCTTGGAAGATTTCCAGCTCACTATACCGTTATTCAAATTGTATAGTACCATTTGTGACTTTTAGTCGTCTTTATCGGTTATAGGAAACTTGCTACAGTGATCCTAGTCACTTCAAGTTCTCCTTCTCCATAGACTAAGACAGCATCCTTAGTTCTCTAAGATACCAACAGATGTTCTTAACATCAATCCAGTGACTATCATATCCAGATTGGCCTGTTTGTGAATCCATATGCTCAAAGCGTATGAGACACCAGGTCGCGTATATTTTTCAATGTACGGTTCCACGGAGAGTTTCTCGAAAGCCAAGCTTTCGCCGATTGTTTATGGGAATATCATTTCCAAGAAATGATGTATTATCAATATTTATTTAGGACAGCTACTGTCAGTGCGCTCCCACTAACCCTCTTATATACATAAGAATCATTTCGTTTTGAATTAAATCATAAACCATTATGATTACATTAAAACGAAAATTCCAAGAATCTAATGCTTACTTCAATCCAAACATGGATCGAATAACCTGCAAACCTTGTTTGCTTCTTATGGTACGACAAAACTAACATGATGTTGTAAACATCCTCAAAAGGTTTCCTTTTCAGGAAAGCGATTTTCCCGTCGAGCTGCCACATTTCAAAATGAAATATGCAGCATTAGCAAGCATTATCCAAATGGATTTACCGTGGCAACAGTTAAAAGGTTGAATCGTAATCAACACAATGTTGATAACGATACATTTCCGCTAAAAGCCTAGCTTTATACGTTGGTATGTTGCCTACCATGTATGTCTTCCTTGAAGACTAATATTGTACATGTGGGCACAATGCTCTGCGGTACATAAACTAGTATCCAAACTTGGTTGATATACATGGAATCCATTTCGGATTCATGACACTTTGTCATAATTAGGGAGTCAATACCTTGTATCACTTCCTCATACGTAGTCAGTTGGTGTACCTCAAAAGATAGACATATTTACGAGGTGAGATCAGAAACCCATACCCCAGGTTGTTTTCTGACTCTCTCCGACATTCGCGGTTCTTATGTATTCGAAGATTAATGGTATAGTTTCATCCTTGATGAACTATATATATGTTCCATTTAGATTCGATGCCATAATAGTATTACTCCGATTTTCATCGAGTTATACTATCCTCCCACTTACCACTGCATATCGGTATTCCTCTCAGGAAAACCGCATGGCGAGCAATAATTAAATTGTTCTCATGTGAGATGTATAAGTACAATACTTATGGTATCCCTAGGACAACCTACAATTGGCACTTATCCAATTTGGGTTTTAGTTTGGTATCATCCAAATATATGCCTAGCTTACCCAAATATTCAGTAATGAGAAACCCGATTTCTTTCCCGTTCATATCTAATATGATATCTGTCAAACAAATTATAATGGAACCTTATTCTAAATAAGTTCTTGCACTATAAAAGCTTATCCGTTGAAGGAAATGGTAGCTCAGAGCGACTCATGATTAGCTTATCATGTCTAACACAATTCGGTTAATCGGTTCGGACACACCGTCACTTTGACGTGTTCGGGAGGAGTCCTCATTTGAAAGAATAATATTCTCTTTCAAGTATATTAGAAACTTATTGCCCAAGTATTTTCCATTACGGTCTTACCGTGATGGTATAATACTATAGCCGATCTTTTTGTCTATTTCATGTCGAAACTTTAAAAGTTTCCGATTTGTGTTCTTCAAAAGAAACACACAACCACTACGCGATGCCACATCCGTATAGGTCACGTAATATTCATATCTACCTCTAGTCTAGCTAGACATGGGCCCACTTGCTTCACTATGAACTAGGGCTAACAGATCAGTGGCATTTACACTTTTACCAAGTAAATAGTGTTTTAGGCACTTTGCCAAATAAATTAGATTCGTAGACTTTATTTGATTAGAATCAAATCAGTCATGGTACCCCCTCTTCAAAAGTGCGGATATACGATTCTTGTTTAATTGTGTCATAGAAAACAATGCCACAATATGTTTCATCTTGATCAAATCAGTTTGAGCTATTCGTTTGTCATATTATATTTATGAGATTTATTTATATTCAAAATATAAATGCTGTTATTCACATCTAATGTGTTTATCTCAATATCATCTTTATATAATAAAACACTTTAGTGTTCTAGAATATAAAGGTTCACCCGCAGCGGGTTAAACACTGATATAAAGATAATGTATCTAGTCAAACTAGTTACATTATAACAGTTTCCAAATTTAGGTACTCACCCGAAGGTAGTTCCTAAAGTTAGGTATCTATGGTTAAAACAACGAATTTCGTCCCGTTTCCAATCCGCAGATTAAATCTCAATAGAAGTCAGTATCCTGTTCAAAACAGATTCTGAACATCAATACATATATTTCATGTACCACACTAAGTATTTAAAATCCAATTTCAATACTAGTTGTGAACATAATAATGACAATCATTTTGAAGTCAGAGCCTTGCTCGTCTTCAATTCCTTCTTTGGATATGTACTTTTATCTTCCTAGAAGATTATAATGATATTTCCTTTGCCTGTCTCAACACTCCAGAAGCCTTTGGCCAAGCCTCGGGTTTCTAGAATATCGAAGTAAGGTGCGACTTGCGCTACTTGCCTAATTGCAATCTTTGACTTTGTCTCCTCGAGATTAGTCATTAATTCTCCAAGAATTATTTATTGCAATTTTAGTATTCAAAGATCTAAAATAGATCCATGAAAATCCTTCAATTTCATTATCATACTTTAAGGATCTAATCCTTAGTTCTGATTCAGAAATTAAGGAGTCTACTGCGACAAGCTAAATGGATTAAGCACTAAAGTTATCATTACATGAATATTCCAAATATCATGTTCCACTTATTTGCTTAACTCCGGGCTTTAGGCATAATACGTTATTTTATCAAATAAACTAACTTATTATTTTCCAGGACCATCCTGAAATTATTCCCAGTTTGAAAATTAAACCATTTAAACACATTTTCCCCAGGAGTATGTTTTAAATGTCAATCTTTCAATTATATCTTGATTCTAATAGTCCAACTATTTAATCAACGATTTGTGGTACTATGTATTATATTGATTATTATAGTCCAACTATACAATCAAATATAATTTGAATCAAGTAACCTCAATTATATTGATTACTATAATCCAATTATAAAATCAACTGTAAATTGAAATTAATTAATTCAAATATATTGATTACTATAATCCAATTATATAATCAACTATAATACAGTCCAACTGCTTATTAAAACAACTATTTAAATATTAGTCCAACTAACATTTAATATATATGACGAAATAATTTGTGATTGAGCGCGTATGGCAAGTAATTTAACGAATATTGCAAATTCAATTCTTGCCTCCCACTATTTTTCGGCGAGCCTCTAACCCTCTGTCGAGTACTCGGGAAACCGTGTTTCCTAGTGGGCTAGGATCCCGTTAAATATCACACAATCTTAACTTTGGCCAACAAATTATATGATAATTAACTAGGTAGATCTAAAAGATCAATTGGATCCAATCCAATTCCTAGATCCGGTAGGGGACATCCAAGTCTGAAACATATATCTTATATATGCCAATACATCCAATGTATTACCTAACCTTTTTCCTCTGAATCAACTAAGCCTTGGCTTTGGCACAACAAACTTAGTGATCCCAGTCAAGCGCGACCCATTAACCATGGAAAGCTTCGTAATCAATGTCGATGGACAAGAAGTGGTCTTGACTTTGGCCAACAAACCATAACTTGGACAAGACACCGATATGGAACAAAGCCTTCGTGATTCAAACACATCTTCGACAGAAAAAAGGCCTTGACTTTGGCCAACAAACCAATGCTGTCTTAGATCTTGAGTAAGAATCACTCAGTGGAAGGAAAGACGCTTAATATTAAACGAGGGTTTTTCGCGTGCAAATTGGCAACCAATTTATTATCTTTGTTAAGGTCTCATCATCATACACCCTTAAACATGCATTCTAAACACATAATAAAGCGCATATATGAAAAGTAATAATGATATGCGGATGGATACTTTACACAATTGATCCTAGATCAAATCTCTCCCTTTCTCTCTCCCGCTAGCACAAATATTTCTTCCACCCGTTACACTACACTTCTAAAGAAACCTCATTTAAATTGAGGGGAATAGGTGAGAAGATAATACAAAGAAATGAGAGGTAATAAGGCTGGACACGCAGGTTCAATTAATAAATCAAATTTATTACACAATTTCTATAATTGTCCCACCCATCTAATATCCATCCGATATACATTATTCATGCATCGCAACCATTTATTCACACAAGCATGTTATCAATCAATCTAATCAAATCAATTAATCTGATAATTAGTGACCATCCAATGTTCAAAGAAAGATTTGATTTTGTTTGAGTCAAACTCGTTTTGCGAATAAGTACTCAAAGTACGAATTCTTGAATTAAATTAAACTACATAATTAAATCCAATTCAATTTGTATTTAATTCTAATTCGCTATTTAATTCCAAATTAAATATTACACTTTATAATAAACCTTTTTACGACTTAAATTCTAAATTTAATCGTTTCGGGTCTTAAAGCCCGATTAACGTCCAACGTCAATTTAATTCAAGTCCAATGGGCTTTTAATTAATTTCTTAAGGCATGGACTTTTGGTCAACTCGGATCAAACCGATAACCAAAGTCCAATCCGGGAATTACCCCATAAGCCTTTAAATCAATTTTGGCCCATTAGGCCCAATTAAACTTTAAAGGTTCATTAAGTCGCATTTGGGCTTTATGGAAGCGGTTTTGGGCCCAATTGGATCCAATCCAATTTGCCTTAACTCAACTTTGTACAACAAAGCCCATTAAGCCCAATAATAACACAACAAGCCCAAATCCAATTTAAGGCCCAATTAATTATATTACAAAAAATCCAATTTCATAATCTAATTAATCAAAGTGCATTAACATAATTAATCACCCAAATCAATATTTCCAAAACACAAATTAGGCTAATTAATCATGCTCATTTACATCAATTAGTGTCCAACACAAATTAATCAAAATCAAAAACAAACATGCTAGTTAAGTCTCGGCAAATTGAGGATTTTATATCCAATTTCAAATCCAATCCAATTGAATCAAATTAAACATTAATTCAACATCCCCAAATGATTCTAATTCATCCAATGAAAAAAAAAATCACCAAGACAACATAAGGCATAACTCTCGGCCAAGCTCAAGAATTTGGGAAATTTATTCCAAACAAGATTTCTACAAATTGATCAAATCAATCCTCAATAAAAACATATTTAAACATACTCATTCATCCAATTTCACAAATCATGCTCAAACACATTTTTACCCAAATTTTAACCCTATGTCAAATTTCATGCTTTTACTCGCTTTGATACCATTGTTGGAGTTTCTAGGTCCATATGATCGAATAATAAACATGAAACAAGTGCAAATACTAATCGAGAAAGTCGCGGAATGCTCACATCGATCGGTTGAGCGACGCTTTGACGAATAAAAATAAATTCTGCTCACTGGTTTTGGCGTCTGCAGTCTACTGCAACAGCTCACTGGTTTGTGCCCATTAGAGGTCCTCGAACAAGCTCCAAGCTTCGTCGAATGATTCCCGGCTCATTGGTAGACTTCCCTATCACCTTCGCATGTCTCTCAGAGTGTTAGCTCTCTTGATTTTTGCCGTAAAAACCAAGCACTTTGCTTCCCTTTTCCTTCACTGCTCACGGCAGTTCACTGCCTGAACCAGAAGAAAATAAGCCCTCTTGGGTGTGAGAGATGAACAGAGTTGAGGACAGAGAGAGATAAATGTGTTGTTGATTTTTGTAAGTAAAAATTGGTAATATAATTTCCAAAACCAATACCAAATTTTTCCCTCCAAAAACAAAGCATTAAATGCCAACCATACACATCAACTTGCCATCAATCCATCACTCAGTGAATAATGACTGGCGTCAATCACTCAAAGTGAAAGACATCCATCACTTGATTGACGAATGATGTGACGCTAGTTGCGACTAGCGATTTGACGCTTGATTTGATTTGCTGCACTCGAATTCGAAATACGAATGCGCTCGCAAATAATCTCGGGCTCGGGTTCGCTAATTCCAAATTAACGAACTTTTCGTTGCGTCGTAATTAAATCTAATTTAATTAAATAATCATGCCAAGCATAATTACTATTCACCTCTTCGCCCGAATTAAAATCTAATTTTAATTCCGCGTCGAAATCCAATTTCGTTTAATATATCGAATATATTAATTAATCGATTAATTCCAAATTAATATTTCTCTCTCTTTTAATGATATTTTATCCCAGATAAAATATCTCCGTAATTAATCCCAGATTAATTTTCTCTCTCATCATTAATTAATCCCCGATTAATATAAAGTGTGAGTCATACGTCATCGGTGAATCTTGGGAAGCGACCCATGAGATCCCCGGATATGTTGGCAATAAATTCGGTCGTCGGACTATCCGAACACGTAAGTACCTCATACTATGTTTATACCGAATTACAAGACAAGGTTGCTTCTTGCAAAGCGCCATGCCTCCCCAATTCTCCGGAAATATCCTTACAGGAATAAATGATCTATATCAAGCGTAGTATACCGTAGTATTGCGTATTTCTATCCAGTATCAGATGATCACATGCGAGGCCTGGGGCTGGTACAGTGTCTGCCCAGTACGAAGCATATATCGGATTATGAGCAACTAGTCCCTTTAAAATCGGATAATCATGAACAAGTCATATTATCCCGACGGTTGCAACCTTTATAGAGAACCAGTTCTGTATCCCTGCGTGATCATCAACTCCATATGACTGGAGTGATACTTCCATCTTGACATCACACCCAACACACTACGATTCTCGATATACCCAAAATTGGCTTACACGAAAACCGGTTAAAGCCCTGGATGACCTCAACCAAAGCATATTGATTGTCGTATGCATTAGCAGTGCAAGTCTCAGGTTAAGACCAAATACACCTACCCTGATTTCGGACTTCCATAGACATGTAGTCATACTACCAATGGAATTCCGAGGGGGTCTATCCAGAGCGAAGCTGTTTCCCGTACCATCGGTGAAGCACAACCTCTTATTACACTTGCATGAGTATCATATACCCAAATATACGAGAACTATGTCGCTGTGCCCCACAACGCGCACAAGTGTAATACTAGTCTTTTACGCATTTATCGATGTCCTATCTCGACATTGCTATGACTAGGGATATTTAATGATTTATCCTTCATGGACTGATACTGTCTCATATCATTCTCAGTCCAGAAACAAATCATAGAGACCTCTCATCATTTATACATCTAGGTGATCTAATCACAAATGATAAGATTGCAATCTCCTTTGTCACATAGTTAATTTGTACAACAACACCATGATCTGTACAAATAGTGACGCTATGGGTCATAATTGTCCAACACTTTTGCGGAAAATCCCTAATTAATAAGGTTTATGTTAATTATGTATTTGATGCATATTACATGGTCTGTATTTTCAATACTGTTTATGAATATTTTTCTGTGACTACATCCGAGACCGTTCCACTGCTGTGAGGGTGTAGCCGCTAGAGATTTATTTATGCTGGATGTATATTAGATACTAGATAAATTCAATCAAAAGAGGAATCCTGAACGTGCCCAAGTTGTCAGGGTTACGCAAGTAGCTTGAGTTTATCATTGACAAGTTTATCCTTGGTACGTCTCCTTGTGAACGTGCCAAAGCTATCAAAATGAGAAACGACCAAGATCGGAAACCCATGTGTCACTATTGAGTGATAGACAATGAGTTGTCTACCTGATGAATATACGTAGGAGAGACTGTGCCACTGCCGTGAGCTGAAATATATTCGTGGGATCCACCTTTCACTATTTGTATTTAATTTAATTATTAAATCTTTGTATTCTGTTTGGGGATTGCAATATTGCATGATTTTGTGGGAATGGCATTTTTAGATTAAAAATACATGATCTAGTTAATGCTTTTTATATTATATTAAACTGATTTATATATGCTAACCATTTTTTGTAATCTATATGATAGATTTTCGATGACGGCACCATCAACTAATCAGTTTGCGCGTATGTTGGATACGAACAAACTCAGAGGCGCTGAGAACTTCACCGATTGAGACTTGGATTTAAGGATTTTCATTGATTTTGAGAAGTTGGGATATGTTCTTGAGAGTCCGCTGCCCCTTGCTGTGTCTAAGGACGTAACACCAGAGGAACGCCAAGTTTTCCAAGCTTGGAAAGATGATGATTTAAAAGTTAAATCATACATCTTAAGTTAGCTGACACCGGGACTCAAGAAATAATACTACGACATGTCAGATGCGTATAGTATGATGATGCGATTCAGAGAATCATTTATGAACCAAGAACAAATCTTTGTTCACAAAGTTGCGATGGAACTGTTCCATGCACGACTGGACGAGGGGCAAGCTGTGAGCTCGCATGTTCTTTACATGATCGATTTGATCGATCAACTGAGGTAACATAATCTCCATCTGAATGACATTCTCGGAAGGAGTGTCATTCTTGTTTCGCTCCCAGTTTTATATCGCCAATTCGTGATGTACTTCAACATGAATGGGATTATCTGTACCTACCATGAGCTGTATATGATGCTGATCACGGCGGAAGAGGACCTAAGGAAGGGAGTACCGACTCACCCTCTGAAACTTACTTCACTTTTTGCTTCTTCCCAGACCTGGTCAAAGGGAAAGAAGACGAAAGCGAAGAAGAAGAAGGGTTTTGGTTCTCAACCACAGGCAAAGATAGCAAAGCCCAAGAGGGCTTCCGAAGATAAATGCCATAATTGCAGCAAAGTCGGGCACTAGAAAAGGAAATGTCCTGACTACATCGCCCATATAAGGAGAGATAGAGCATCTACATCAGGTACGTTTATTTTTCCAGTTATTGACATCTCACTAGCTTGTGAAGCCGTAACATCCAGCTGGATTTTAGATTCTGCTTGTCCTGGATGTGTAGCTAATATTATATCTCTTTTTGTATTAGATACAAAAGGTTATCGTATTAATATTAAGAACTGTTCTTTGTATTTATATGATAAACGTAATATTCAGATCCTTTGTTCTCCAAATGATCATGGTCATTAAAAATTGCATACTTCAAAAGATATTTTGAATAATGGAGTTAATAACGTAGTTTTCCTATTGTTAATAATACTGAACTTTGGCCTATGCGGCTAGGTCATATAGGCGTTAAATGCCTTACCCAATTGGTTAGGAATGGTTTGATACCAGATCTCACCATTGAATCCTATCCAACTTGTTAATCGTGTATTCAGGGTAAGATGACCAAAGCCCCATTTTCTGGTGTTGGACACCGCGCCACTACCTTACTGGAGCTCGTACATTCAGATGTATGTGGTCCACTAAGTCAAACTACTCATAGTTGTTATTCGTACTTTATTACCTTTACCGATGATCTGTCATAGTACGGTTATATCTATCTGATGCAACATAAATCGGAAACCTTTGAAAAGTTCAAAGAGTTCCGAAATGAAGTAGAAAAATAGACAGGTCAATATATTAAATGCCTTCGATCTGATTGAAGCGGCGAATATATAAGCAGTGAATTCATGGATTATATGAAGGAGAATGGGATTCTCACTCAATATACTCCTCCAAGTACTCCACAACACAATGGAGTGTCTGAGAGGAGAAATCGAACTTTATTGGATATGGTCCGATCGATGTTGAGTTTCCCAGATTTGCCCTATTACTTATTGGGCTACTCTCTTTTAACAGCTGCACATCTTTTGAATAAGATTCATTCAAAAGCTGTTCCTACGACTCCGTATAAGATATGGACTAGTAGGAGAACAATTCTTAGTTATATTAAGGTTTGAGGTTGTCCTGCCTATGTCAAGATGACTCAGCAGGATAAGCTTTCGCCTCGAGGGAAAAAGTTTAGGTTTGTTGGATATCCTTCGAATATGAGGGGATATCTGTTCTATGATACCGAGCATCAAAATGTTCGTAGCTCGCTTCGCAAGATTTCTAGAAGTAGAATTTTTATCAGAAGGTGGTAATCATAGACAAGTTGAACTTGATGAAGTCCAACCTGAAAACAACGAACCAACGGAGGAAACTGAGATTCAAGTAGATGAAGAACCTTCAACACACACACTCCATAGGTCACAAAGGGTATCTAGAAATTCTGAACGCTTGTATTTGATACAAGAAAAAAGTCTCGATGTTCTCTTAGTTGAAGAGACTAATCATTTTACCTATAGAGAATCAATGTTGGACATCGACTCCGTGAAATGGCAAAATGCCATGAAATTAGAGTTAGACTCAATGCATGAGAATCAAGTTTGGGACTTGGTTCCGCTTCCCAAATGAATTGTTCCTATCGGTTGTAAATGGGTTTACAAGAGGAAGCGCGGGCCTGCCGGTAAGGTTGAAACTTACAAGGCCCGACTGGTAGCAAAAGGTTACACGCAGCGACCTGGCGTCGACTACGATGAAACTTTTTTACCAGTAGCAATGCTTAAGTCTATTAGGATTTTGCTTTCTATAGCTGCGTATCATGATTACGAGATTTGGCAAATGGATGTCAAAATGGCTTTTCTAAATGGATTACTTGATGAAGAAATCTATATGGAACGGCCAGAAGGTTTCGCGTCTAGCAAAAACTCGGGTATGATGTGTAAGCTTAAGAAGTCCATTTATGGACTTAAATGAGCTTCACAAAATTGGAATCTTTGATTCGACGAGATTATCAGATCGTTTGGTTTTCTCAAGAATTCGGAAGAATCCTATGTGTATCAGAAGGCCAGTGAGAGCATGGTAGTATTTTTAGTCCTCTATGTTGACGACATCCTAATCATTGGGAATGATATAGGGATGTTACAAGGCGTCAAAGCATATCTCTGTAAGAATTTCTCCATTAAGGATCTGGGAGAAGCTTCTTATGTTTTAGTGATAAAACTCTATAGAGCTAGACAAAGGAAGCTGATTGGGTTATCCCAATCAACGTACATAGATAAGATCTTGGAACGGTATAATTTTGGTAACTATAAGACAAAAAACATACCGTTCAGATATGGGATTCATCTTTCGAAGAAGATGATTCCACAAACAGAAGATGAGAAGGTTAGAATGTCTAACCAACCTTATGCTTCGTGTTTAGGTAGCATAATGTATGCAATGTTATGTACTAGGCCTGATATTAGTTTCGATGTTAGCGTAACTAGTAGATATCAGTCCAATCCAGGAAATGACCATTGGATGGCCATTAAACATATCCTGAAGTATCTTAAAGGTACTAAGGATAAGTTGATAATTTATGGAGGAAGTGAACTGCAAGTTAATGGGTATACAGATTTCGACTTCTAATCGGATCCCGATGATAGAAAGTATACATTTGGATTCGTCTTTACCCTTAACGGAGGTGCAGTTTGCTAGAAGAGTTCCAAACATAGGTCAACAGCAGATTCCACCAGTGAGGCGGAATACATTACAGCTTCTGAAGCTGTAAAGGAAGCTGTATGGATTATGAACTTTATCGCAGAATTAGGAGTTATCCCAAGTATCGAGAATGTGATTCCGTTATACTGTGATAATACTGGAGCCATTGCACAAGCAAAGGAACCGAGGGCGCATTAGAAGTCGAAGCATGTGGAACGAAAGTACCACATCATTCGAGAGATTGTGTTGCGAAGGGATATTGTCGTGTGCAAGGTACCGAGTGAAGATAATGTAGTAGACCCACTTACGAAGGCCATACCTCCGAAGTTGTTTGATAAACATATGGAGTCGATGAGTATTAAATACAATCGATATTGGCACTAGAACAAGCAGGAGATTTTGTTGGCGTTGGTGCTCAGAGTGCCAATTCCCCGTTGTATTTCCTTGAAAATACTATTGTAAACGTTTTATTATAAATAAAGTGAGCAATTTCTATAATGTAATATATCTTCTTATATGGTAAAGACGTAATAGACCTTAAGATGATTAGTCTAATGTTGTTGTAAAAGCGTCGCAACTGACATTGAGTTGTATCATGACATTCTCATTCTCAAACAGTTCATGGTCAAGGTTTACACTACTTGGTCAGTAAAGTAAACCCGTTGAGATCGGTACATGTCGCATACTGGAATATATGATTCCAATGGTTTCTCAATGAACCATGAGTCTTGGGGACTCCTTTAGACGTGTAGGTGTTTATAGAGGATAAACACTGAACGACTCACTGAAGATTCTTAATGGATGGTACACCAACGTCAATAAGAATCTTCTCGGGTTGAGTAGCATTTGTGATTCTTCGACTTCAGATACCACTGTGGCCACATGAAACATCTTCCACACTTAGATAGCAGTCACGTCACCGATCTATTTAGATCAGACCTCCGCCTGTTCGTTGGGTGTGGATAGATCATCATGGTGTCCTGTGTGTGTCAATCTAGGATCCGTCAGTTCTGTGTACAGAGCATAGATAGTCCATATATGTTTAGCAATCAGATAAAAACCATTGCCCTTGGTACACTTTAGAATTGCGTTCTAATTGTTATTTTAGAGATTGCTAATATAATCATCAACGAGATTGTCCCTATAGAGATTTGACGTTTACATCTATATCTCCAGGATATATCCGGATACCTGTGACGGAGGAATTATACATTTGCCATGACCTCAACCTGTATGATTCAGTGAGTTTATCCGCGGTTGTCATAATTTACGGGTGGGTAAATTATGGACACGAAATTGGATTTCGTGACGGATATGCCTGAATCTAGAGAGTCTCACTAATGAAATATACTTGTAGAGCACTAGGGAAACTATTATAAATAATACTGATTATTTATAAGTCGTTTAAAGATTAAACGAAAAATACATGCGAAGGGACCTAATAGTCATTTCCTAATTTTTGTGTATTTGCATTTAATTATAGATTTTATAAAATACACATTAATTAATTGTGAAATTGAGATATTTGACTAATATCATAAATATATATGTATTTGGATATTTGATGTAAATATATAAATATATTTAATATATTTGTATTTAAATACTTATTTAATTATTTAATTGTTAAATAATTAAATTAATTAAAAATATAAATATCCTAAGTTTTGATATTTTTGAAAATGGCATGTGTTGCTTTTGTTGACTTGTTGAATATTCATTAAGTTGTAGTGATCATTTTATCAAGTTGATAAAGCAAATTTAATGAAACAAAAATAAATATCTAGATATTTCCTACACACCAAATTCGGCCAAGCCCTTTTGGAGGAGGTATAAATTGTTTTGTTTCATTTTAGGGTTAATAAGTTCATTAGAAACAATGGTGAGGCTTGTTTGGTGTGGTAAAGAATGGATTAAAGTGTTGGATTTTAAAGATTTGGTAATATTGGTCAATTTGATGAAATTATAAGATTAGGGTTCTTAACCCATTCCAAATTTGGGGATTTTCATATATGTGATGTATTATAATGTATATACAATGCATGTAAATTTTTGGGCTGATTGGATTTGATCTTGACATGTTTTGAACATAAAAGGACTAAATTACAAAATCTGAAAAATTCTGGGTGCTCACGGCAATTAGACAAAAATTGGGGATTTTGTTGCAATCTGATTTTGATGAGTTGGACTTGTTGGAAATCATTTTAGAAATTATTTAGAATCATCAAAATTATATTTGATAATTTTAGGACTAAAATGATCAATTTGTAAAGTTATGGGGCAATTCGGTAATTACCAAGAAATTTGATTTATTGTGTAATTTTTCAGAATTTGATAATTGGATAATTAAATAAATAAGTTTATTTAATTGATCCATGAAAAATTTTGAAATCAAAAAAATTTTGATTTTCCGCGATTATGCTGCGTTACCAATTTTCACCATAAAACCCCTACAAAATGGTATCAGAGCGAGTCTGATCTTGGCCACCCTTATATGATTATGCCTTTTAAATTCAATGTTTAATTTAATCTTTACTTGATACATGCATGTGTTTATTTAATTTGATTAAATAAAGTATAAAATATCTTTTACGGAAAATCCCTAATTAATAAGGTTTATGTTAATTATGTATTTCATGCATATTACATGGTCCATCTTGTCAATACGGTTTATGAATGTTTTTCCATGACTACATCCGAGACCGTGCCACTGCTGTGAGGGTGTAGCCAATAGAGATTTATTTATGCCGGATGTATATTAGATACTAGATAAATTCAAGCGAAAGCGGAATCCTGAACGTGCCCAAGCTGTCAGGGTTACGCAAGTAGCTTGCGTTTATCATTGACAAGTTTAACCTTGGTACGTCTCCTTGTGAACGTGCCAAAGCTGTCACAATGAGAAATGACCAGGACCGGAAACCCATGAGTCACTATTGAGTGATTGACAATGAGTTGTCTACCTGATGAATATACGTAGGCGAGACCGTGCCACTGCTGTGAGCTGAAATATATTCGTGGGATCCACTTTTCACTATTTGTATTTAATTTAATTACTAAATCTTTGTATTCTATTTGGGGATTACAGTATTGCATGATTTAGTGGGAGAGACATTTTTAGATTAAAAATCCATGATCTAGTTAATGCTTTTGATATTATATTAAACTGCTTTATATTTGCTAACTGTTTTTTCGTAATCTATATGATAGCTTTGTGATGGAGGCACCATCAACTAATCTTTTTGTGCTTATGTTGGATACGAACAAACTCAAAGGCGCTGAGAACTTTGCCGATTGGGACTTGGATTTAAGGATCGTCCTTAATTCCGAGAAGTTTGGATATGTTCTTGAGGGTCCGCTGCCCCTTGTTGTGTTTGAGGACGTAACACCGGAGGAACGCCAAGTTTTCCAAGCTTGTAAAGATGATGATTTAAAAGTTAAATCACACATCTTATGTTCGCTGACATCGAGACTCAAGAAACAATACTATGACATGTCAGATGTCATACAGTATGATGATGTGATTAAGAGAATCGTTTATGAACCAAGAAAAATCATTGTTCACAAAATTGCGATGGAACTGTTCCATACTGTAGGCACTGCATTTTTGCATGTAAGTCCCGATGATGAGTCTCATTTAGAGGCACTACCTTTTAAGTCGCGAAAGTCGCTGGAAACGGACGTCGGAAGGGAAAGGTCAGAAATTGGCATTTTGTTGGATTTAGTTCGCTTGTTTAGCTTCGGGTTCGCTTGTTGGACTTCCGTTTTAAGACATCCTTGACCCAAAACCACCGAAAAAATCACTTAGCCTTGACCCAAAACCCCTCCCAAGCCCCCACACACCACCAAGCCCACCACAAAAGCCAACTGCACACCCACACCAAGCCCACACATGCCCAAGCCCAATAAAACACATCCAAAAATAACAAATCACATATTTAACACATGGTGAAGTCTAAAAAGATCACATACCTAATTAAAAAAAATCAAATAAATTCAAATTTATTATCTTCCTAAACAAGCCAAATCACCTCCCTAATTTAAGAAGATTTTTCCTTGTGAAATACTAATTAAAAGATATCCCCTTAATTACACAAATCCCTTTCCTATTCAAACAAGGGTAGCCCCCATCCATTTGACTATAAAAAAAAGCCTTCACCAACACATAAAATCCTTAGCTCATTCTTACAAAAAAATACAAAGAAAATAAACCTAGTTGAGACTCAAAAAAATAAAACAAACGAAAAGAATACACCCTAAAGCTTCACGCTTTATTGCCCTCACGTACACTGCCCTCACGCCATCGGCTTCACACCTCACAAGCCTGACCTTCAACATGTCACTTCCACTCACACATAACCCAGTAAACCATCACGTCACCTGCACAAGCCAACTCTCTCGCCACATACCTCTCAGCCAACCTTCACGGCACACCTGTAACCTTCACCTACAGTGACCTCTTTTAACTCAGCCTTCAACCATACGCATAAAGTCCCTTTAACGCCATCACCCCCTGACCACGTAACAAGCTCCTCTGACCACGTAACAAGCTCCTTTCAACATCCAGAAAACTGCTGCCAAAATAACCCCATAAACTGCCACAAAACATCACTGAAAATAGTCCAGAGATTTGCCCAAAACTGCACCAAAACCGCAGCCCTAATCCTCTTAGAAACACCAAAAATAGTCCCTTAAAACAGCAAAAATAGTGACTAAAAAATAGTAGCAAAACAGTAGCAACGGAGTAAAAACAGCAGCCCAAACAGCGAAACAGTGAGGAAAGAACGTGAACCAGTGAACCAGAAGAGTTGCGGAGTGTTAGTCCTTCCGACGGCCTTGTGACGCACTTCCAAGAGTCGACATAAAAGGTTAGACCTGAGGGCACCTTTCTTATTTATTCTCATTCATCTTTTAATTATTTATTGAATTTCCTTCGCATGAGAGTCGTTGGTTAATATGTGTTATGGCCATTGGTTGAATGGAAAATGTGTCGTCTTATGGTATATCAGATGGAAACCCAGACGTAAATTCCTTAGCCGAATCCAAATGGACGGTAGTGCGGTCTGTAATTGGGAAACAACTCCACGTACCACTTGAGCAAACAACACATCTTTCACTTTATTTTATCTTGTTTGTTTATTATTCGCATTTTATATTACGCCTTTTACTTTTCGCATGTTACTTTCTTGTGTATTGATGATATGGTGCGCATGGGCTTAGTATGTTGGTCTAAAGGTTCTCTATTTAAGGGAAGAAAAGTCTAAAAGGCTACCTTTACGACAATACTTTACCGCGCCGGACGAAGTATGTTTGGTTGAATGTGAGATATGTTCAATCGAGTATACGAAGTTCTATATTGTTGTCTTTATTTTATATGCATTTTAATGTAATCCGCATGGGCTTAGTGTGTTGGTCTAAAGGTTCTCTATTTGAGGGAAGAAAAGTCCAAAAGGCTACCTTTACGATAATATTTTGCCGCGTCGGACGAAGTATGTTTGGTCGAATGCGAGATATGTTCAATCGAGTATACGAAGTCCTATATTATTGTCTTTATTTTATATGCATTGTAATGTCATGCGCATGGGCTTAGTATGTTGGTCTAAAGGTTCTCTATTTGAGGGAAGAAAAGTCCAAAATGCTACCTTTACGACATACTTTGTCACGCCAGATGAAGTGTGTTTGATGAATATGAGATATGTTTAATCGAGTATACGAAGTCTTATATTGTTGTCTTTACTTTCTATGCATTGTGATGTAATGCACATGGGCTTAGTATGTTGGTCTAAAGGTTCCCTATTTGAGGGAAGAAAAGTCTAAAAGGCTACATTTACGACAGTATTTTGCCGCCCCTTTTATTATTCCGTTATTTTCTTTTTGTATGTCATATCCTTGCATAATCATGCATCATATTGCAATGCGCATGGGCAAATCAAGTTGGATTAAAGGTCCGCCACTCCGAGAGATGAAAAGCCTAAGGGCTACTTTGCCACGATGTTTTGTTGCGCCGGACAAATCACGTTCGATTGAACGTGAGATACGTTCAATTGGAAATTTGAATTCCTATATAGATGTGGGCATATATTGCATCTCTTTTCTTTCACCTTTATTGTCTATCTTCTTTTGCATCGCATCATGGCACATTTATTTTAATGTATAATTGCCTCTTTAGTTATCTCTTTACATTATGCACTTAATTGCCTCTCTTTAATATGCATGCTTGTACAATTATTGTTTATTTGTGTCTCTGTGTTTATCAATATGATGTGTTTATGAAATTATATGCCTGCCGTTATTCCAGTTTACTTTTATGCATGCGAACTTAGATATAGGTTATATACAAACCTAGATATGGGCTTTATTTTCATATATGTGAACTTAAAAGTAGAATACTCTTGGGAATATATATTGCGTAGATCCGATTAAATTATTGCACAAATAATTTCATTACAAGTGGCATAAGGGACCATTCTGAACCTAACAGTTTGAGGTCTTCCTTTGCGAGGGGTGAGTGCGGCCTTAAATCATTTTCCCGATTCACACCGGGTGGCAACTCCATTTTTATTTCTCCGATGTAGTCCCCCGTGGGCTACTCCGTACTCCCAACCGGGCTGTGAGGCTGGAACAGCGTCGCCAATTTCTGTGTCCTACAGTCTGGCGACTCCACTGGGGATAGAGAATCGGCCCCGAAATAATGTCTTGTAATGTTTGGATTTATTCTTTAATTAACCGTATCTACAGTGGGTTGAAGGGGTTTAATCAAAGGCATTGTTAAGGCTATGTGATGGTTTGGTGTCTTCCTTCATTCATTACCTTTCTATAAGGAAAAGCTGTGAAGGCACATAGATAATCATCTACTCGTAGCCTACTGTGATGGACTAATTTGGAGGACTCGTTGTTTATTATTCTTGTCACCAAGCGATAAGAGCCTAAGAGGCTTGGGTTAAAGATGAGTTCGCTCCGCCCTCCCTCTGGGGAATCTACAATGGGAAATCCATTTGACAGTCAGTCAAGCACCATAACTCATTGGCACGTACCTTATGTATAAAATATGTGCGCTCACTTGGTCGCTCGAACCCTTGATTGGGGAGACCTAGTTGTGGGCAATCCTTCGCCAGCGAGAGTCGTTGTCTACACTTCTGCAAACCCACACGTAGACCGGAGTTGTGTGACCTATAGCAACTATTTCCTTGTGCTTATGGACCATCCTCATTTGAATGCAGTTGGACTTCTTGTCAGAAAAGTGAAATTGTTGGGCCATTTAAACTGGGACGAGTCCGTATCCTATGACAATTAGGCCAAAATCTTCTAAATGTCGATGGGCCGCTCTGTAGAAATTATTGCTTTATGCTTGAATTATCTCTTTATGCTTGTATTTAGGGACCATCCTCATTTGGATGCAGTTGGACTTCTTGTGAGAAATACGAACTTGTTAGGCCATTTAAACTGGGACGAGTTCGTATCCTATGACAATTGGGCCAAACGCTTCTGAAATGTCGATGGGCCGCTCTGTATAAATTATTGCTTTATGCTGGAATTATCTCTTTATGCTTGTATTTAGGGACCATCCTCATTTGGATTCAGTTGGACCAAGGTTACTGAACAGTTGCAAGCCTTTGTTGGTTTTAATCTAGGTCCAAGATCAAACAAGCAATGAAAACATTGTGTGAACACACCAACGGAGGTAGCGGAATACTCACATCGATCGGTGAGTCGATTTGGAGACGAATCAAGCCCAAAAACTCACTGCCAAGGACGCCCAAGCTGTGCAGTCCACTGCCTCCAATTTTCAGATTTGAGCTGAGAAAACGGAGCTCCAAGCCTCGTCCGACGGATCCCGGCTCATGGGCGAACCTCCCTACCACATTCGCAAGACTCGTAGTGTGCTAGCACTTGGATTTTCACCATGAAAACCCACTCTTGGCTTCCCTTGCTCACGCCATTATTGGCTTCAAAAACCAGTCCACTTTTCAGTTTGGGCGTGAGATTTTTGGATAGAAATGAGAGAGATGAAAGATGTGTTATTCTTATTTGATTTACATTTAAGTGTATCTTATACACTTTAGTAAATTTCAAATGAATTTCATTTGAATTTGCTTTTAAAAAGTCAAATAATAAAAGCAAACACTATGCACATCATGTCCATCACTATTCACATCAACTTTATTAAAGTGACATGTTGTCAAGTCACATCACTCAAAGTGACAAGTGATTTGACGCTTGATGCGACTGATTGATTTGACGCTTGATGCGACTTGCGTTGTCGCACTCGAATTCAAAATACGAATGCGCTCGCAATCACACTCGGGCTCAGGTTTGTTAATTCCAAATTAACGATTTTTCCGTCGCGTCGTAATTAAATGATTACGCCTAGCGAATTCACTATTCACGTCGCTAACGAATTAATTCTAAATTAATTCGTTCGCCCGAATTAAAATCTAATTTTAATTCCGCGTCGAAATCTAATTTCATTTAATATATCGAATATATTAATTTATCGATTAATTCCAAATTAATCATTATCTCTCTCTAGACGATATTTTATCATAGATAAAATATCTCCGTAATTAATCCTAGATTAATTTTCTCTCTCTTCTATATAATCCCAGATTATTCAAGAGTGCGAGTTGTGCGTCATCGGTGGATTATCGGGAAGCGACCCATGAGATCCCCGGATATATTGGCATTAAATACGGTCATCGGAGTATCCGAATCACGTATGTACCAAGTACTACGTTTTACCGATTTACGAGACAAGGTCGACTCCTTGCAAAGCACCAAGTCTTCCAATTCTCCGGACATATCCATTTAAGAATATTAAGATCTGTATCAAGCGTAGTATACGATTGTATTGTGCATATCGGCCCAGTATCGGATAGTCACGTGCTAGGCCTGGGGCTGGATAAGTGTCTGCCCCGTACGAAGCACATGTCGGATGTCTGGTAACTAGTCTCTATAATCGGATATACATGACCTTGTCATAATATCCCGATGGCCGCGCAGCACTTAAGAGCACTAATACCGTATCCTGCGTGACATCATCTCCATATGACTGGAGTGATACTTCCATCTTGACATCACATCCAATACACTACGACTCTCTGATAAACCCAGAAGTGGTGTACGCAGAACCGGTTAAAGCCTGTACCACCAAGACCAAAGTCTATCGATTATCGTAAGTATTAGCGATGTAAGTCTCAGGTTAAGACTATACACACCTACCTTGATTTCGGCCTCCCATAGACACATAGTCATAATACCAATGGGATTCCGAAGGGTCTATCCAGAGCGAAGCTGTTTCCCGTACCATCGGTGAAACACGACCTCCTATCGCATTTGCATAAGTCTCCAACACTTATATATATGAGAACTATGCCGTTGTGCCCTCACAACGCGCACAAGTGCAATACTAGCCTATTCTGCATTATTCAATGTCCAGTCTCGATAATACTCCGGCTAGGGATATTTAATGATTAATCCTTCGTGGACTGATACTGTCTCATATCATTCTCAGTCCAGGAACTAATCATAGGGACCTCTCTTCATTTATATATCTATGGTGATCTAATCACAAATGATGAGAGTGCAATTTCCTTGTCACATAGTTAATTTGCTACAACAACACAATGATCTGTGCAAATAGTGACGCTATGGGTCATTTTGTCCAACAATCTACCACTTGGCACATAGCGAGTCACTCAAGTGTCCTACACCTGAACTATGTACGGTTCGCTCAAATTGCTGAGGAAAGATTTTCGTCAGCGGATTTGTTTGATAATCGTCTGACGTGATTTATACGATCATCACATCGCCAAGATGTGTGATCCGAACGAATCAGATGATATTGAAGTATATATCTGGATCGTCGATGAGACCTTTAATTCCTTAGCCTGTGCTGATGCCTAGCTCAGCTGCTAAAAGAACTATATCTAATCTAATTAGATTTATTTTCGATCCAAATGGCTTCTATTGCTGCCTCAGCTGCAGCAATAATCCGTATTTGTTGTTTATTCGGAAACAATTATCTTGCTTGGAAGATTTCCAGCTCACTGTCCCGTTATTCAAACTTTATAGTACCGTAGTATTTAAATGTTTGGAAACTTGCAGCAGTGATCCCAGTCACTTCAAGTTGTCCTTCTCCATAGTTTAAGACAACATCTTTAGTTCTCTCAGATACTAACAGATGTTCTTAATCTTCAATCCAGTGACTATCACTTGGATTGACCCAATTGTGACTCCATATGCTCGAAGCGTATGAGACACCAATACAAGTACATTTTAAATGTACAATTTCCCAGAGAGTGTTAACAAACTCCAAATCTATCCCAGTAGATCTTTATTCCTTGAATAAAGGTTGTTACTCCCCAGATTTCTACGGAGAATTTCTATGAAAGCCAAGCTTTCAACAATTGCTTTATGGAATTCAACTATCAGTGCGCTCTCCCACTAACCTCCTTATATACACAAGAGTTATTTCATTTTGAGTCAAATCATAAATCATTATGATTATTTCAAAACGACAGTTCCAAGAACCTTATGCTTGCTTCAATCCAAACATGGATCGAATAACCCGCAAACCTCGTTTGTTGGTTATACAAAATCGTCAGAATGTCATAAACATTCTCCAAAAGGTTTCCTTTTCAGGAAAGCGATTTTGATCTATAACTGACACATTTCATAAACGAATTACGCAGTTATCAACAAGCATCTTCAAAATGGATTTACCATGGCAACAGGTAAAAGGTTGAACCGTTATTAACACAATGTTGATAACGATACCTTTCCGTCAAAAGCCCAGCTTTGTACGTTGGTATGTTGCCTTCCATGTATGTCTTCCTTGAAGACGTTTAATGTACCAATAGGCACAATGCCTTGTGGACAACAACTAGTATCCAAAATAGTTGTTGTTAGACATTATGACCCATAGTGTCACTGTTTTGTAAATGATATTGTATTATTGTACAAAATTAACTATGTGATAATGAATTGCCTTTTGCCGTTTTGTAATTTATTTACTTTGATATATAAATGGCGAAAGTCCATATGATTAATTCTGTATTGAGACGATATGAGACAGTATCAATACATAAAGGTTTAAATCATTAAATATCCCTAGTCGAGTATTATCGAGATCGGACATCGATAATGCGGAATAGACTAGTATTGCACTTGTGCATGTTGTGAGGGCACAACGGCATAGTTCTCATATATTTAAGTATAGGATACTTATGCAAGTACGATAGGAGGTTGTGTTTTACCGATGGTACGGAAAACAGCTTCGCTCTGGATAGACCCCGCGGAATCCCATTGGTAGTATGTCTGCGTCTATGGGAGGCCGCATCAGGGTAGGTGTATATGGTCTTAACCTGAGACTTGCATCGCTAGTACTTGCGACAATAGGTAAACTTTGGTTTTGGTGGTTGGGGGACCTTAACTGGTTCTCTGTGTTCACCTCTTCTGGGTTTATCAGGAATCGTAGTGCACTGGGTGTGATGTCGAGATGGAAGTGTCACTTCAGACATATGGAGTTGATGATCACGCAGGATACAGAACTAGTGCTCTATAAAAGGTTGCAACCGTCGGGACAATATGACTAGGTCAGTATTGCCTGATTTAAAGAGACTAGTTGCATGATGTCCGATATATGTTTCGTACGGGGCAGACACATTTCCAGCCCCAGGCCTAACATGTGATCGTCCGATACTGGATCGATGTACGCAATACTACGGTATACTACGCTTGATATAGATCTAATATTCCAGTAAGAATATT